>VWZZ01004639.1:2286-67637 GCA_013399095.1 Psophia crepitans | reverse complement strand
CGTGTGTGTGGAAGAGCCCTGCGGCGCGTGTGCGTCTGCGCGGGGACCTTGGGGCCGGGTTCGCGGGCTCGTGGTGGCGAGTCTGCGCGCGCGCGCGTGTGTGTGTGCGGCGGCGGCGGCCCAGGCACGTTCGGAGCACTGGAGAGAGCGGACCGGCGGCGCGGGACGCCACGGGTGAGGTTCCCCCGCCCCGCCTGGCAGGGGGGTGCCGTGCCGTGCCGTGCGCCTCCCCTCGGCGGGCAGAGCTAGCCTCGCAAGAGGGAGGGTCCTCGGCGGCGGGTGGTCGCGGTGCCCCGCGTCCAGGCGAGCGGGCGATGCGCTTCCCCTTGCCCTGCGGCGGGGCGAAGGAGGCGCTCGGCCTGTCAGCGGGCGGTCGCCTCGCCTGCCGGCCCAGTGCCGTAGCCGTGGCGGGCAGGACGGGTGACCTGCGGAATGGGGAGAGCCCGGGAGGGTCTGTCTGTGCTGGCGTTAATGTCTGAAATTCAAGCGTAACTCCCGTTTATTTTAATTAGCTCCCCACGTATTTCCTCGTCGCAGCCCGCCGAGCCTGGCAGCCCCTGCGGTCGCATGAGGACTAGTGACATGTTGTGACACATTGACGGGGGGCGAAGGGGCTCCTGGGCGAGTGTACAAAATCCGTTTGATCCACACACCCCCCCCGCTTTGTTTTGTGTTAATTGCCGGTGCCTGGGAGGCCCCGTGTCACGGGTGCCTTTGTTCAGACCGTCCGTGGCGGCTGTGATGAAGCCGTTCCGAGCTCGGCGGGCCCGTGGGTGTCTCCTGCCAGACCTCCGGCTAGGTGCTGGCGGTGCCGGTGCCTCACAGGCAGCCGGAACATGCAGGTTTGCGGGGCAGCCCTGCGCGTCGGGAGCTTGTGAAGGCACAGGAATGGCCTGAAATAACTAGTCGGTGAAGTTTTAAAAATTATTACTATTAATATTCCAGTCTGAAGTTGCGTAACATTGCTGCGGTAATCTTGATATTACTTCCTGATGAAGAGGGCAGAGATATGCCCGTTGTCGCAAGCCTGGATGCGCTTTGTACGAATAACAAACCTGTATGTGGTCAGTTTTGCAGTTCCCTCTCTTTAATCGCTTTCGTAGCAGTGGGAAGATGCGTATGTCTGATAGCGTAAAACGTCAACAAAAAAAATCGTGATACCTACGTCTGTTATAAGAGAGGGTTTCTTGACGTTGTTTCCCGTTCTATTTTCAGTTTGACAGTGCACAGTTTTTTATGGCACTGTACTGCTGAAGTTCTGGGGTCCTTAATTTCTGAGGTCTCATAGGTAATTGTAGAGAAATGGTGAATAAGAAAACATTTTTAAAATAGTGCTTATTAACAAGTTTTTCTGGCTGTTTTTATGTAATAGTAACTGTTTAAATGAAAGCAGGTTAGTTAGTCTCCCTTTCTCACCTAATTCTCGAAAAGAAAGAAAAAAAAAGAACCTACTCACATGAAGCACTTCCTCTAATTTGTGCATAATGTGCAGTGTCTCTCGTACGGATTTAAAGGTGCAGAATCATGGTTATGAAAGCTTCAGTAGAAGATGGTGATTCAGGATGGGAACTCGGTATGCCTGACAAGATGGAAAAGAATAATACAACCTGGATAGATATAACACAGGATTTTGAAGAAGCTTGTAGAGGTGAGTTGTAATGCTTGTTTTCTGAAAAAACTTGGAATCGTTCGGAGGACAAAGCATAGTTCTTGGAGGTGTTTATAAGCAGTAGTTTGACCCAAGTTCAAGCTCCAGATGAGTGAACTACATTGATTTCGTGTTTCTGTCTGTTTAACTTCACTGTGAGGCTGGAAATATCAGAACCACCTCACCTTGCTTCTTCTTCCAGGTTATGCAAATACCTTTTTTAAGACATCTTTTTTCATCTTACACAATTTTGCACCTGTTGCAAAGATGTCTTCCTATCTCTTCTGCCAAATGGAAACCTCATTCATCGATGCAGAATCAACACTTTTATTTTTTTCTGTACATTTTTGGATCTATAGGTTCCAGTCTTTTATTCATTTAATTGGTCAGTGCATCATTTGTCATCTTTGAAACAAGGCTGAGCTTCTGAAGAGATGCAATGCATCCTGGTCACAGGGAAGCTGTTGCTTCCGTTTAAACAGTGCCTTTATTGTTGTTAGATATTGATGCTAGTTTACTGTGACAGCGACTTTATTTTTTCAGCTGATTTTGTGATGACATTAGGGAAGAATAAATATAAAGTTGCACCTTACCACACACAATATTACATGATCATAAACACAATTTCCTTATGCTGTCCTTATGCTTGTATATTAGGGATATATCGTTTGTGTACCCATCAAACAGATCTTCATTAAGAGTGATGAGGAAAAGCAAACCTTTCAGTAAACTCCCCTGGAAAAAATTAGACATCTGCATAAAGGAGCACAAAAAATTTCCATGTTCCAGGCTATTCAGATGCTACTATTTGGTAATACTAAAACCCCTTTAAATGTAGGAATTAACGTAGAGGGATAATGAAAGAATGTGAAAAACTGGGATTTTTTAGCTTTTCGATCTTGAAAGTGCTTTGTAAGTAAAAGCAAATTGTCTGGGTTTAGCCCCATCCTACAGCTAAGCATCACACAACATCTTTCTTCTCTCTTTCTTCCCCCAGCAGGATGGGTAAGAGAATGGGAAAGACAGAGGTGACAGGTCCTGAAGTTGAGATAAGGACCATTTAATGGGACAGCAAAGGGAGAGGGAAGCAACAACAGCAGTACTTACAATGGGATGTACACAAGGGGTGATAACACAGACCAGTTTACCAATGCTCAGCCCACACCCAGATCATCCCGGAGCCCCTCTGCCGACTTGTCCCCTTTTATGCTGAGCGTGAGGTCACATGGCATGGAATAGCCTTCCCCCTCCCCTACCCCACCTTGGCTCACCTGTCCTGGCTCCTTGTGAACAATAACTCTGTCCTAGCCAAAACCAGGACATTATCCAACCCTTTTTCTGTACCATCTATGTCATGCCCAGATCATGTGCCGACAGTGTTCCCTTAGTCTGTGGGCCATCTGTCTAAAATGTCCACTGAGTTCATTTAGTCCATGACTTCGAGCTCCATTTGTCGTGACAGTCTCTCTGGGCAGGAGCAATGGTTTATGCTGCTGGATTGTGGCATGCTGCATGCGGAGTTCGTGGCTGGTGTATCTGGTGTAGTCTGAGGCTCTGGTGTAGTCTGCATGTTCATGGAATCATAGAACCTCCTGAGTTGAAGGGGACCCGTAAGGATCATTGAGTCCAACTCCTGGCTCCACACAGGACCAGCCCAGTCAGAGCAGATGACTGAGAATGTTGTCCAGACACTGCTTGAACTCAGCCAAGCTTGGCTCTGTGACCATTTCCCTGGGGAGCCTGTTCCAGTGCCCCACCACCCTCTCGGTGAAGAACCTTTTCCTGATCTCCAACCTAAACCTCCACTGTCGAAGCTTCATGCTGTTCCCTCGGGTTCTGTCGCTGGTCACCAGAGGGAGGAGATCAGCACCTGTCCCTTTGCTCCTCCTCATGAGGAAGCTGTAGGCCGCCATGAGGTCTCCCCTCAGTCTTTTCTTCTATAGACTGGACAAACTAAGGGGCTTCAGCCTCTCCTCATACGGCTTCCCCTCTAGACCCTTCACCATCTTTGTTGCCCTCCTTTGGACACTCTTCAATAGTTTTATGTCATTTTTGTACTGTGGTGCCCAAAACTGCACACAGTACGTGGCTGTACCAGCACAGCGTAGAGTGGGACAATCACATCCCTAGACCTGCTGGCAATGCCATGCTTGATGCACCCCAGGACATGGCTGGCCTTCCTGGCAGTCTGGGCAGATTGTTGGCTCATGTTCAACTTGCTGTCGACCAGGACCCCCAAGTCCCTTTCAGGATGGCTGCTCTCCAGTGTCTCATCCCCTAGTCTGTATGTACAGCCAGGGTTGCCCCTTCCCAGGCACGGAATCCAGCACTTGCTCTTGTTAAACTTCATGCGGTTGGTGATTGCCCAGGTCTCTAATTTCTCCAGATCTCTGTAAGGACTCTCTACCCTTGATGGAGTCAACAGCTCTTCCCAGTTTGGTGTCATCCACGAACTTGCTCACAACACCTTCTCATCCTACATCCAAGTTGTTCATGAAAACATTAAAAACAACTGGCCCTAAAATGGAGCCCTGGGGAACCCCACTAGTGACTGACCACCAGCGTGATGTAACCCCATTTACCAGAACTCTTTGGGCCCAACCCGTCAGCCAGTTGCTCACCCTTCATATTATATTTTTGTCAAACTGTATGCTGGATATTTTGTCTAGAAGGATAATGTGAGAGACAGTATCGAAAGCTTTACTGAAATCTTAAAAAAATGACATCAACTGCCTTCCCTTGGTCAACTAGATGGATGACCTTGTCATAAAAGGAAACCAAGTTGGTTAAACAGGACCTTGCCCTCATGAACCCATGTTGGCTGTGACCAATGACTGTGTTGTCCGTCAGGTGTTTTTCAATAACTCCCAGCATAACTTTCTCCATAATTTTACCAGGCACTGGAGTGAGACTGAGAGGCCTGTAATTACCAGGGTCTTCTTTCTTCACCCTTGTGAAAATTGGAGCAACGTTTGCCAGCTTCCAGTCAACTGGGGCCTCTTTAGATTCCCAAGACAGTTGAAAAATAATTGAGAGAGGTCTCACAATGACATCAGCCAGCTCTCTGAGCATCCTGGGATGAATCCCATTGGGTCCCATGGACTTATATGCATCTAGGTGGAGCAGCAAGTCCCACATAAATCTCGGGTCAGCAGGGAGTTTATTGTTACCACAGTCACGGTCCTCCAACTCAGGGCATCTCGTGTCCCGAGCCCATCATCAGTGCTGAAGACAGAGGCAAAGAAGTCATTAAACATCTCTGCTTTGTCTATGTCCCTGTTTGTAAGGAGACCATTCTCATCAAGTAACGAGCCAGTATTCTCTCTGGTCCTCCTTTTGTTATTGATGTATTTTAAAAAGCCCTTTTATTGTCCCCCGCAGTACTGGCCAGCTTCAACTCTGAGCTTTGCCTGCACGGATTTTCTCCCGGCAAAGGCAAGAAGCATCCCCGTAATCCTCCCACATTGCCTGACCCTGCTTCCAACAGCCATACACTTTCTTTTTCTGCCTAAGCCCTAGAAGAAGATCCCTGTTCTGGCAAGTCGGCCTTCTGCCCCACCTGCTTGATTTGCAGCATTTTGGAATTGGCTCTTCCTGAGCTCTGAAGAGGTGGCCCTCAAAAAGGGACCAGCACTGATGGACCCTGATGCCTTTAAGAGCAGTTTCCCAGGGGACCTTACTGACTAGTTCCCTGAGCAGCCTGAAGTCTGCTCTCCCCGTACCCAGCATTGAAGTTTTGGTGGCAGTTTTCCTCCTGTTACCAAAGGTTTTAAATTCTGCCAGTTGCTCTCCTGCCATTGCTGCAACCATCCCCACACAGCATTGGCCACCATCCATGAGTCAATGTAGAGGTAGAACATTGGCCATTTTTCTCTTCCAGAAATATTTAGAGCCAGCTGGATGGCTTTCACCTTTGTAAACTGGCTCAATTCCCTTTCTCCTTCAGTAGCTTCTGCAGCTCATGTAGGACTCCACACAGCAGCCTTCCACTTCCGATGTTTTCCTACAATACAACAGGACTCATCAGTGAACAGGGCATGTTGCTTCTCAACTTCTGGCAGTTTATTATATGGCGGGGCCTCTTAAGCAGGTGTACTGGACACCCCTCCAAGCGAAAGCAAACTGTGGCCTGCATTCCGCTCCCCAAGAGGTCAAGGAAAATGCATTAGCTGTTATCAGTAGTGGTGTACAACTTGGCTGCCTTTGACTCCAGTTCATACTGAAGTTCTAGCGTATCTGGCATGGCAGCGCTCATCTGCGGTGTGACTTCATACAGGCCACAATACTGTCAGTCCTCACTCTCCGTTGGACTTCTGCACTGGCCATATGGGACTGTTGAAGCCTGAGCGGGTTCTGCTGATCACTCCCTGCGTCTCCAGTTGACGAATCAGCTTATGGATGGAAATTGGGGAATCTCTGTTGGTGTGGTATTGTTGCCGGTGCACTGTTGTGGTGACAGTTGACACCTGCTGTTCTTCGACCCTCAGCAACCCCACAACAGAAAGGTCCTCTGAGAGACCAGACAGAGTAGGTAACAGTTCAGTTTCCTCCGTCTCCAAGGCAGCTATACCAGAAGCCCATCGTTACCCCTTTGGGTCCTTGAAGTACCCTCACTGGAGGTAGTCTGTGCCAAGGATGCACGGAGCCTCTGGGACAGTCACAATGGAGTGCTTTTGCCAGTCATTACCAGTTAAATTCACTTCGATCTCTGGTATCGTCAACTGTTGGGATGCCCCTGTCACACCAGAAATACAGTTGGGTTCTGCCCCTTCGTAGCTTGATGGCATCAGGGTACACTGTGCACCAATGTCCATTGGAACCTTGTACTCCTGTGGATCTGACGTGCCAGGCCATTGGATCCACACAGTCCAATAAACCCGGTTGTCCCTTTCTTCCACCTGGCTGGAGGCAGGGTCTCTCTAGCTCATCATATTTGTTACTCATTTCTTGCAAAAATGACTTAGAGGTCCCTTCAAGAGGATCATAAGTGTAATCAGGCTTTTTACTCAGTCGAGGGGGCTCCCTGCTGGAAACTGGAGCAGCAGTTTTCCTGGAAGAATCCCCTTTTGTGACTGTTTTGCCTTGCAGTTTATGTACTCATGCCTGTAGAGTTGAGGTAGGTTTTTCATCCCACTTCCTCATATCCTCTGTGTGGTCACACAGGTAAAACCACAGCGTGCCTCATGGGGTGTATGCTCTATATCCCTTCTCTGGAACACAGGAACACTTTATTACCAATAGCTGAAATCCTGGTCTGTACAGGTGGGGAGTAGGACGTATCCTCTTCGATTTGTCACACCTCCTGGGACAGTTTCTCCACAGCTGAGACCAGGGAGGAAGACAGACTCCCTTCCTATTGCTGGAGTCGACCAGCCACCTCATCCACTGTTGGTGCCTCTTCGCTCTTCCAGTCTATTACTGCCAGTGAGTTGGCGTACGATAATGGTGCACTGCGTACAAACTTCCTCCACATGGGTCGTGTGCACTGGACTTCATCAGGATCTGTGGGCAGCAGTGTGTTGTCTGGGTCATAGTAAACCATCTCACACACAGCCAACTCCCTCAGGTACTGGATGCCTCCCTCCATGGTAGCCCGCTTGCCTGGCCAGAATATGACATCTTCACTGGAGGGATACCTTTCCCTCACACTTGACAGGAGTCACTTCCAGAGGCTGAGGCCTGTGTCTTCTTCCCAATCACCTTGTCAATGCCCCCTTCCCTGGACAGGGACCCCAGCTGCTTGGCCTCCCTGGCCTCTTAATTCCAGGCCGCTGACCCCGTTATCCCAGCATCAAAGCAGCCAGGTAATGATGTGCTCCCCTGGAAGGCGGCTGAAATCTTTCTGTGTATCTCACGGCTCACTGAGGGATTGGGATTGGGTTGTGGCCTGTGGTTCTGCCTCGTCGTCCTGTTCCCATAATGGTCCTGGTTGATCATCCCTTACTAAGCACACTGATTTCTTGGTGTATTTCTTCTTCCATATAGGGACTACTGATAGCAGTATGGGTTGGTCTTTTAGCCCAGCTGCAGTGCCTGTTGTGAGGGTTTGGGTGGCTGCAGTGCTGGTGGGTCTGTTCTCCCTCTCTCCCACCTGATGGCACTGCTTGCTAACCAGCAGTGTTTCGTAGATAGTGGACAGACCCCAGCGGAATACAGTAAGTTGGATCTCGTTGGAATAGCCACAGCATTTTCCTTTCAGATACTCTGACTTTATCAGGATCCTGTAGTTGTTCAGGAGTGGAGCTTCAAACCATTGAGGATGAGAAGGTCTCTAGATGCCCACCCATACTCTCCCAAATGCCATGCCAGCCCTGACTATTCAGCCTTGGGGGGGATCCCTCAGTGGTATTCTTTAAATAGTTTTTATACCCCCGAACACATTTAGGAGACCTAGCAATAGGTGCATGCTGGATTGAATATCCCAAGGATATTCAAAATTCTCAAAAGCTGTTTTAACTAACCAAAAGGGGAAAAGAGAGGCAAAAGAGTGGGAGAAGGTATCCCCCTCTGTCTTCCTCATAGATTGGCTGCAATTACTAATCAGTTCTGAGATACGTTGTCCAAGATACGGGCACAACAGAAACGCTACATACAAATACCAGCTTAAAGTCATGACCACCAATATTATCATAAGTTGATACCACACAATACAACACAGTGGGAATACGAACCCCTCTCCCAGAGGTGACACACACCACCCAGAGATTACATAGAGTAAATAGGGGTTTACATACCACAGCTACATCACCAAACAAAACATCATGGTGACCAGTGATTATTTCAATAACATTATAAACACTTATCACAACTTCATTTTAACATGTTGGGACCAGATCTGCCGTTATCTTAACCTCCCTGCCCTGTGCTGGGTGCCAAACAGGACTGTTGTGGTTCAGCCACAGCCACAGCTGAGCACCACCGCCACACTCCTCCCTCACCCCCCCTCCTCAGGAGGACGGGAACGGGAATGGGAAGGACAAAGGCAAAGCCTCCTGAGTTAAGGACCCTTTTAGTGGGAAAGCAAAGGGAGAGGGAAACAACAACTGCAGTACTTGCAAAGGAATGTACATAGTGGGTGATAACAGAGAGTGGGCAGTTTACCAATGACACAACCGACTGGACACTCAGCCCAGATGTCCCAGAGCAGCACAGAACCCACCCCTCCCCTTTTATGCTGAGCATGGTATGGAATAGCCCCCATCCTAGCTCCTTCTCAAAACTAACTGTCTTAGCCAAAAAAGAGGGCACAATGAAGGTGGAGTAGAAATGTCTGGTCTGCTTCCCACACCTAACTCTCTTAGCGTAAGACAGTTTGGTGAGTGACAAGACTATCCCGGAACAGTTGTGTGAGAAGGCTGATTGTAATTATTTACCTGTTCTGTTCCTTTATAGAACTGAAGTTAGGAGAACTGCTTCATGACAAGCTGTAAGTATGCCCGTGGGATAATTCTGGTTTTTAGAGACGATTAGTTCAAATATGTTAATGTTTACTCATAAGCAAGTCATGCAGTACCAACTGAGCTTTTTTAAACTTCAAATAAAGTAGTTGAAGTATTCAGAATATCGTTTATCATCAGTAGTATGTGTATGGTGCACCCGTATGAATGCTGGACATTTCTCATGGTGCCAGTATAACATTACATTTTCAGTTAATCAGTGTAGTTTAGAAGTCTGTACCACTTTTTATGGTCAGTGTATTGAAACTACTGAACCTACTAAACTATTTTATGTGGACATGCTTTTATAAAAAAATGCCAGAAAGACTCTAAGCGTTTAAATTTGGTTGCCTCAAATGTCACCAACAAGTTTAGGATAAACAATGCTTGTGCTTTAACAAAACTCGAAATGACATGCTAAGATGGAAATTGAGAACTCTACAAATTAAGGAAAAATACATTTCCAAGAAACCCCATATACTAAAATCTTACTGAATTCATTAAAGAAAGTCATGAGATTAAAATATTTTAAGGATAAAGCTAAATGTTTAGCCACGAGTCTGTTCGCTTACATAAAGAAAAAAGTGCTTATTTAATAGCCCAGAAAACAGAAGCATGCTGTTAAATGCAAACCTGCTTAAAAACTTATGCAAGGATGTCACCGAGTAGTTAGTAGAATCAAAGCACATTTTTGAGGTATAATTTTATACATAAGAGCATTTCAGAGCAAATACGCATTTCAGAATTAGAATATGCTGGACGTAGTAACTTTTTTTTACATAATAAAGGCTTGTGCGGCAGTTCTTATGAATACCATGTGTACCAAAGGTGCTGCACTACATCGCTGCTTCTATAGGCCAGTGTTCATTTGGTGTGGTTCTCCTGCAAGCATTTACGCTGTGACTGCAGGTGATCCATTGTCACATGCTGGGGTTTGTTTGTATCAGTTTTCCTAACATGCCCATTTTAAACAAAATCGCTATATTTATTGTATATTGTTACCAGTCTGTGTCATGTGTATTGTCATAGTTTGTGAGGGACATATCTTACTTGGGTTTTTGGATGTAGCATAATAAAGAACAGCTTGTTCAGTTAATAGCAGTTTATCATGTTATGTGATCTTTGAAAAGATGCTGTGTCATTGTGAGGCGTATAGAAAGAAGTATGCGTAGAGTTACTAATGATATATTTGGCTCAGGAGTATTCTTCAGCTTTAAAAAAAGGCTAAGAGTTTTCTTTTACTTTTAGGCATCTATTTCCTTACTTATTTGGGAGATCCTCAAATTCCTGAAAACCCTGATCTCTGAAGATCGGTAGTGATGTTAACGTACCTTACCTTATTTTTCTTTAATCAGAATACAGTGTACTCAGTTTGTCATCATATGTTCTTTTACATTGGTCTGTGAAGACTGTTTTGTATGAAATAATTACGTTCAGAACATTTTTTTAATTGGTGTTCTTAGTTTTGGTCTTTTTGAAGCCATGTCTGCCATTGAAATGATGGATCCCAAGATGGATGCTGGTATGATTGGAAACCAAGTTAATAGAAAGGTTCTTAACTTTGAGCAAGCTATTAAGGTTTGTGTGACTTTCCTGTTTCTGCCTACACTGTCTGTGAAAGTATGACACAGTTTTATCAAATTGCAGTTAAGCACAATTCAATATAATTAATGTTTTCAGTCTTTACTTAAAATTGATTATTTCTTTTCTTTTTCTTTTTTGTTACCTACATTGTTACAATGATGCTAACTCTTCCAGTGAAAAGTACTGTGATATTGTTAGGTATTAATACCTCAAGTAAATAAATTTCAGAAATGGTTTTGCAAGTTAACGCTGTGCTTCCCTAAAATGTGTCTTTTGTATGAAGATGTATTGGTTAGTCCCTCTTTAAGCTGAATGGAAACCAGCTTCTTGACACAAGCTGGAAATTAGCACTTTATGAGACTGTCAGTTCATTAGCATTGATCAGAGAAGCTGGCTAATTTAACAACACTGACAGTAGTGATTAACTTTTGATGTGTGATCAAGATAAATTGGTGGAAGAAGGTTGAAAGACTTTCTGTTCATTTGGAAGAAATAATGCGCTCGCAGAGGAAAAACCTTTTTTACCATGGACTTTGTTTTGAATGGACTGAAAGAACTTTGTGTAAAATATTGGCCATCTAAGTCATATAGAATGTATGCAGAACTGCATACATCGGACAAATAAAGTTGAAAGAAGTAGAGTTTCTGCCCTCTTGGTCCTGATCTTGAAGGCAGTGAAACCCTACAAGTATCTGCAGTGTAAAAAAGAATGTGTCCTGCATATTATTCCTTGGTCAGTCTTTATCATGATTATACTTATTGCTTTGTGATTTAAGTATTGACAGTTAACTGGTTTTGAAGTTTTATTTGCTACTCATAAATCAGAAATTTTATTTTAGATTTCTCTTTGAATGGCTGTATGTTTGGTCAGTGTTGAACACAATGACAGGAAAGCAAAGTTCTTCAGAATTTGAGGCACATTGTTGATGAATAAAGCAAGTGATATCTGAAATCATGACCACATTGTAATATCCTTTTTTGGCTGTACAAATAATAAGTTGTATTTTGTCTATAGGTTTCCACAGTCTTTAGGGTTTTTTCTTTCTTTATTTTCTAAGGATGGCACCATTAAAATCAAGGATCTCACTTCACCTGAGCTGGTAGGAATAATGGATACGTGTTTTTGTTGTTTGGTGAGTGTTTCTCTGCTCTTAACATTAGATTTTTTTGCTTTCAAAATATAATCCTTTAATCAGACTTAAAAAGAAAAAAGAGAGTAGAACTCAAGAAAAAAGGTTCACCAGGCAGAAAATACTTACTTAGTATTTTAATTTCTATTTAGATATTTGTGTATTATAAGAGGCATCATTTTTATTTTTGGATTTTTTAGTTGTAAGAAATCATTATGGAAGAGAACTGGTAGAATTTTGAATAATGTAAAAAGGTTTTATAATTTTGTTTCTTAAATGTGTGGTGCTTGCTGTATATTGGTGTTTGATTGCATTGGAAAGTGAATATGCAGTAACCTACAGCACTCTGCTCATTTCTGTACAGCCAATATTGACTGAGCTTACAGAGGTATTTTGAAGAAAGAAAATACCCAAATCCATTTAGAAAGTAAATAAGTTAATTATCAGTTATTTGTTAATTGTGATTTTTTTCTGTGTAAATGCCTTAATTTCCTCAGTAAGTGATAAAAATTATTTTCAGTTACTCTTTAAAATGACATCAATAAAGTTACTTTAGTTTTTAAAACAGTATTTCGAATTACTTTAGTCCAAAAAGACATGTAAAGGTCACTGTATATTTGATACGGTGTAATGTAATTCGTCTTCTGCCTTCCCCTTGCCAAATACTGACTTTCCTTTGAAAAGGGCCAGTGGTCATATTAAAAATCTGATCCTACTATGTTTTATGCTATTTCAGGATAGAAATAATAGTTTAAATTACTGAAGCTTTCCCTGTAGCTTAAAGCAGCATGAAAGTAGTAGAGAGAGGGGACTGTGAAAAGAAGCTGTAAGTTGTAGAAGAGAACATGCAGAATATTACTGATTTGTTTCATAGCCACTGGCATTTTTCATTCAGTATTTGTATAGAGGAAGCTTACAAATCTGATGGTCTGTGAACTTAATGTCATGTCTACGTCACAGAGATTAAACCTGAACTTCATGGAAGAGGTTTATCCAACATCAGAATTTGGTTTAGTAACTTACTGCCTGCCACAGCCAGCAGATGGACAACGGTTCAAGGTTGAGAGACCTTCTCTTGCCCTTTTTTGCTAGATGGAAGGTTGCCATGATAGGGACTTCCCTAATGACTCACTGAAGCTCAGTAAGATGGAAAAAAATGGAGATATAAAAACGAAGCCTTGGCTGTCATGAGTAAAACATTTAATCTTCTTTTCTGTAGATAACATGGTTAGAGGGACATTCCTTGGCACAGACGGTATTCACTTGCCTTTACATTCATAATCCAGACTTCATAGAAGATCCTGCTATGAAAGCTTTTGCTCTTGGGATCCTAAAAATTTGTGATATCGCCAGGGAAAAGGTCAACAAAGCAGCTGTTTTTGAGGAGGTATGTGTTTCAGTATCTCCTATGGTTAAATATGTAACCTTGTATGTAGGGTCCATCATATATTAGAGGAATTTATTACTGTTTGATTCAAGGTTACTGTATGAGCAGCAGTCCATCCTTCTAAAAGTATTAAACTTGATCTCCTTCAAATGCAGTTTTCTTCCATGAAGGTGCTGCATGCTCTTTTCTGTATTTTGCTTGAGTATTCTAATCACACAAATATTTTACTCAAGAAGCAATGCAAGTCTTGTGGCTAGCTAACCATTTGAAATCAGTTTTACTTGTGGTTTTCTTCCTGTTCAATTTTTTGTTTTTCTACTTTAGATTACCATAATGGTCTTCTGTCTGAAACGTCCATCTAGCAATGGAATCAGAGTCTGTTCTTCTGTGCTCAGAGCAATTTTTGTTTCCTCTGAGCTCAGACAAGTCACTTCTTACTGACTAAAATTGATTAAATAGTATTTTGCATCCATTGTTCTTGTAATAGAAGTTCTTGAAGGGCATACTGGTATTAAGGATTTATGCAGAAAATAATTACCCCAAGCTGGATTTGAGCAAGAAAGTCACCCAAAGCATGGGTTTATTCAGTTGTGCAGAGTAAAACTGGACTTTTATACTTGGACTAGTTAAACAAATACACCACAAGGCAAAAAACAAAACCAACAGAACAAGGAAACAGCCCCAAAAAAACCTGAAACAAACAAAAAGAAAACTCCAAATACAAACTTGAAAATGTAACTACTACATATATACATACAATATAAACATATTTCACTACATATTGCTTCTTTGATTTTTATTTTTTAGGAAGATTTTCAGTCAATGACGTATGGATTTAAAATGGCCAACAGTGTGACAGACCTTAGAGTTACAGGTACAGTTTGTGCTTTCGATGTATATGTCCATCTGTCTCTTTTGGTTTTGTTGGTTACTCTCAATCAAACCTAATGAACTGGTAGGTATCTCAGATGTTAAGTTTTTTCAGTAGTCTTGTTAAAATTGGTGGCTCGGTAAAAAGAGAGATCAAATTATTTTTCCTTGAAGGAAACATTCAGCTGTTTACTTGTTAAATGTCTGAGAAACAACAGAAGTGCTTTTAGATGTGCCGACTAAGTGGCTGGACATAAGCTCATCCAGATCTGAGATAGATGCAAACCACTGCAAAGTGCACTGCTTGAATTCTGCTTCTCTGCCTCGCAGTTTGTTGTGATCTAAACTGATTGCATTTGAGAAAAAAGCAGCCTAGTAGTTCAAAGCTATGAATACCTGTGTTATTAGGTACTTATATAAGTATGCTTGAGGCACTACTTTTGATAGGTACCTGAACTTTCCATTGATTTCTTTCAAGAAAATTCATAAACGCTTTGTATTTGGATCAGTCAGTGTGTACTCTGATTTATCTGTTGTGGCAAGGCATGTCCACCATCCCTCTCAAGATTTTTTTTTTTGTCTGGTCTTTGCTAGTAGGTATGTAAAGCACTTCAAAACTGAATTTCCCCTCAAAATGTTTTTCCCCTGAGTGATGTAGGTGTACCTAGGAATGCCTCTCAGGTTTTAATTGTACTGTGACTTTTCCAGGTATGCTAAAAGATGTAGAAGATGACATGCAAAGACGAGTGAAGGTATTTTTCTCATGTTTGCCTTGTCAATCGTACTTCAAACGTACTTAACATAGTTTTGAGGGAGGGAGTTGGATTATGAAGAATGCAGTGGGTTGGGTTTTTTTAGAGCTACCGTAATAGTTTATGTAAGATGCTGGTAGTTTGCATTCTGGCTAAAGATGGGTAGGTCTTCAGACTTTTCTAAAGTCTTCATTATGTAGAAGGTAACACTGGGCTGGAGCACAAAATGTATGTATTTAACTTCTGGCTCTTACGCAGATATACTATACGATGTTAAATTAAGTCACTTTACCACAATTTACAATATAAATTGTTCATACAATTTCCTTGCATATTTGCCAGGTGGACTGAGATAGGTCTCATAGGAGAGTCTTGGATCATTTAAGTACCTAGATTATATATTAAGAGGTTTTGAACTTGAGAACTGATTTTTAGCGTTACTTAACAGATGGAGAGAATAAAGGGATTTTATCAGTAGCTTCCATTTGCAATTTTTAATAAATTATTTTAAATTCCTTTACCTTCTAGAGCACTCGAAGTCGACAAGGAGAAGAGAGAGATCCAGAAGTTGAACTTGAAGTAATGAAATGTTTATTTTGCTTCTGAATTTCATGGATTAGCAAAGCATAACTTTAATTAGTAGTTACAAGCTTGTGAGAACTGTGTCACCATTGTTGCTACTACTTAAGTAAGCTGCTCTAAACATGGCCCTGAGCAAATCCGAGGCTAGCAGGTAGGCTTTTATGCTCTGAAGGGCTAGAGTTCTGGATCAATCCCGATGGCAGGATAGTGATGCTGCTGGAATGCTGCCATTTTACTGCTTAAGAAAAAGCCATTAGCAAAGTAGGTGGCCCTACCTGTCCTGTGCCTTCTTCCCTCAGTTCCTTCCCAGCAGCTGTCAAGGGAGAAAGTAGGAAGAAAAGGTGAAAGCAGTGTAGCAGTGTAGCTCCTTCCAGGGGAAAGCGATAATCAATGTAGTTGATGTAATTGATTTAGAAGGATGTGAGTTTCCTTTTCCAGTAGTGTTTTTTTCTTCAGAAATTACTTTTAACATAGGTGTTCAGCAAAAAGGAGAGAAAATAGTATTTGTGGTTGCTCAGTTAAACTGAGATTTGAATAGCATTTGCATAAGAGATAGTGATACAGCCAGTGATTGTGCTTTACCCAAAGTATCTTGGTATTTTTTGGGTTAGTGCTTTTCTGACAGCAGTACAGATTTCTTCCAAAAAATTATATAACTTTTCTTCAGAGTCATGTATTTTTACCATATTTTTAAGACTAGAGAGCATACTCCATAAATTTGTAAATTTTTTTTTAATAAGTTTCAGGATTTAATGCATTTTGCTTAGTAATTTGCAGTATTTTTTTATTACAGCATCAACAGTGTTTAGCTGTGTTCAGCAGAGTCAAGTTTACCCGGGTACTCCTGACTGTTCTAATAGCGTTTACCAAAAAAGAGGTATGTTCATTTGGTGTTTCTGTGTTAGCATTGTGATCCTGTGAAATACTCATTTTTTTCATTCTCAAAAGGTCAAACAATTATTCGGTAGACTCCAGCTTTTAGTTGATGTTGCTGCAGGTAAAGGCTTGCATACGGCCTTAGAGTGGCACCCGTTCAGTTTTTTTTCATTTTTAAAGAAAACACAGGGAAGGCTAG
The DNA here is from genome assembly GCA_013399095.1 of Psophia crepitans. Classification (NCBI taxonomy): domain Eukaryota; kingdom Metazoa; phylum Chordata; class Aves; order Gruiformes; family Psophiidae; genus Psophia; species Psophia crepitans. The sequence goes on along the minus strand of VWZZ01004639.1, from coordinate 51,173 downwards.
TAGCTGACATTATTATGGCCTTACAGAGAGACAGAATATTCATTCTAGAACATTTAAAGAAAAATACGGCTTTTGGATTACTCTCTGGCATGCATGCACTAAACCTTTCTTTCTTGGGTTCAGTCCCCTTCTGTAGAGTTACTTAATATTGGGCAGTGTTTTGTCCATCTGTAGAGAATTGCTAGCTTTTCCTTCTGTGTGGTATTGAATTTATATCTGGGCTTCTTCCGCTGAGAAGATGAATACAACAGCCTTCTGTACGATTTGCCTGCTTTTTGGAATATAAAACTTCCTGATTGTTGAGGGGAGAAGGAACTGCATGGTTTTAGGCAGAGGGGTAGAATCACTTGTCACATAAGACAAAGGAGTTTGTGTGAAGAGCTTTTTCTTTATACTAGGATAAATATCTGTCTATTGCTTATTGTTATTTCCATTTTCATAAAGAAATAAACAAATCGCTTGCTTAAGTGGCATGGAGTCTCTCCCACATATTTTGCTGTTGGAGCAGCTGCATACTGTGTGCTTGAGAAGACTTTGATTAAGTTGGAAGTCAGGTGCAAGTATCACTGATAGGTGTCAGTGTTGAGGAAAAGGTGATTGAGTGGTTGATAACAATTGCATTCTGAGTATAACCATTCACTGTATCAGAAATCAAACTGTGGCATAGAAGTGATCTACACTGATACAACCAAATTCTATGTTAACTGCTATGGTTAATGATCTGTGCAAAATCAGATTATCTTAGTGCTGCTAAAGTCTGATTACTTGAAGCGTAAGTTATTTACATCATGGACATCAATTTCAACTGATGCTTAGCAGCTTTCTCTTTTAGTAGATTTGTGGGTGCTATAATATGTGAACATATATTATGCAGAGCTCCAGATCTTGTTCAGCTTCTGTTAGATCTCAGGGGGTTTTAAACATTTTTTTTTTTTTCTTCTAAAAGTCAAGTTTCAATTTGACTTAAGATTTCAAATATTTGAAGTTCCATTGGGGACTGTTATTCCAGTGTTTTTAAAACAAGATTTTAGATTTTAGAGCGTGCTATTTTAAATGGCACTCAAGTTTGCTAAGTGTCATGAGAAAATTCAGCATGTCAGCAGATGATGTATCAAGATTTCTCATGGATATCTGGTATCTTCTACTGTTAAATAGTGATTTCATTTCAGTTGATAGGTTGTGTTTTATCTATATTCTCAAAATTCTGCATTTTCTAGTGATAGGAATTTTTTTTTTCCTCTTTGCATTGTGGAGTTCTGCATCATTTGGCAGAAGAGTTTTGTGTGGGTTTTTGCCCCCCCTCCTCCCCCTCAGTTCTTCAAAATCCAAAGTAGAGGACTTCCGTGTAGTGTATACTAGACTTTCAGTTCTAATTAATGTTAAGGCTTGTCTTATACTGCAAAAAATACAATACTAAATGCATGTATAGATATGTAAGACATAAAGAATACTTAATTGCACAGAAAGCCATTGTTCTACTGGGACTCTGGTTGGTTTTGTGTTTTTTTTTTCCCCACAGCTAGTCACGTTGAAACACTAGAATCCTAATATTCTTTTTTCTAACATTAATTCTGTAGTCAAAATGTGTTGGTTCATGAATAACTGTTACCTGCCTTTCAGACAAGCGCAGTTGCAGAAGCTCAGAAACTAATGACTCAGGCAGCTGACTTGCTTTCTGCTATCCACAATTCATTGCATCATGGAATCCAAGCACAGAATGATACCACTAAAGGAGGTATTTTTACCTTTCTTAAATATGCTGCCTTGATAAACTTTAAATGTGTATTTAAAAAACCCTCACTATTCACTTTGAACTAGTAATACTTGTTACTCAAACTGTTACAGGTTTGCAGTGTTTGATCTTAATTTTATTTAATTAAATGATGCAAATGAAAGCAATACTGTCACTTCAAAGCCAGAGACAATGTGAACTTTCAATTAAATGTACTGCACTTCAAATCACTGTATATGCCACTTTAAAACAGGGAACACCACCTCACTGTCTGTACAAGTATGTGCTGAGGTGTTGAGGGCTGTTTTTTTTAAAATAGTCATTATTGTATCCGTTGGGTAGTTAGTGTCTCTGGAAGTTAACTGTCAGTTAAAAAGTTAATTGTGGCTAATTGAATAATTTGTATTATACTTCAAAGTGAGTTCTGAAAACACAGCTTATATGTAGCTTTTTTGTCTCTCTCTGTTTCTTTCTCTGCCCCCACTCCTTCATTAGATCATCCTATAATGATGGGCTTTGAGCCCCTTGTTAATCAGAGATTGCTGCCGCCAACTTTCCCTAGATACGCGAAAATAATTAAAAGGGAAGAAATGGTCAATTATTTTTCCAAGCTAATAGACCGAATAAAAACTGTATGTGAAGTAGTCAACTTAACCAATTTGCACTGTATACTGGTAAGCATGAATATTTCTTATTTATAGCCAAACATAAGATCTTAAAACATAACTTGCAGAAAATCATTCTGTGTGTACATGCTGTTGCTCACTGGAGGAAAAAATGAGCTGTATGTATAAATCTTTTGGTGTTGCCTGTTGTTGCATACAATTTCAAAATTTGCTGTTAAGCACCTGCTTATGTTCTTTCCTGAATAAGTGATGTTATTCTCAGTTACTGCCTACATTTATTAGAAGAAATGCTTCACACACTATTAACCATACACACATTCACTGACTGTGAAAAGTGCCACAGTTACATCAGGTCAAGCAAAAATTTTTTCTCTTCCTGTTTCCTGTTTAATTAATTAAAGTAGTGTTTGTATGAGGCATCTGGTACCAGTTAAACATTGCTGTTTTGTTACACACCTGGTTCAGTTATGTTGTGAGCTTAACAGTTTCACAGTATCTTTTTTCTATAGTATTACGCTTTTAATTGTTGCATTTGAAGAAAATTCAGAAACTGTGTGTGCTGCTAAATAACAAGTAATTGCAGAAAAAATAGATTTTAGCTTCGTCATATGTTCTGTTTTGTTCAAATTATTCATGCTTACTCTCTTACAATTTGTAGAAGCTATGCCATGTGTATGTCTTAAGTGTGTATACAAAACATAGGTGTATTTGCACAATTACATATAGGTATATATAAAAATATGGATGCATTTATGTGTATATAAAAAAGTAAATATGTGTGTGTATATATAAAAATCGGCATATTAACCTGAGTTTTGTGTTTTTTTCCTAAATGTGAATTAGGATTTTTTCTGTGAGTTTAGCGAGCAATCACCATGTGTTCTTTCAAGATCTCTGCTACAGGCAAGTACTAATCTGTGTGTTTGAATAAAATACTTCTGCATTCATTATAAGTATGGATTCATCTTCTTGTTTCAAATATTTAAATTACTTCCATATCACTTAATAATATACAAGGGATAAAAAAATTTCTGAAGATACTTAAGTATTAGGTATGTGGAGGCTTACGTTCTGATTTAATTTTTTAAAACATTTTTAGATGCTGTTGTTTAGATCATGGTAGTGCCTGCTAATTAAAACAAAATGTTAAAATTTCTTCTCTGCCATAAAAATGGGCCTGTGCACGCATTTTTATGCTGTTTTCCATATGCTATCTCAGTTTGGGGCTGTGTTAATCCTCCTTGTTTGGACTGAATTTCATATGTAGACCACCTCTATTGCTACAACAGTGAAACTGTGATTCTGTGTAATGGCTAGGGCAGAAGAGGCTACTAATTTTCTTCTCACTGCTTCACTTACCTTGAAAGTGCATTACATATTTCCTTAATTCAGAGTAAAATATACTTCCTTGTAGGAGGTTCATGATTTGAATAGGGTGTCCCTGGATGTAAGAACTTATGTCCATTTCATCCCGATTAAACCATGTATAGAGCCAAGGGAATCTTAACTGTTGGCAAGTGAAGTGTTTTCATAGTGCCTGTGTTCTGACTTTCCACTACATGTGTTTGTGCAATCCTTGTGGGTGCCTGACAACAGAACTTTTTCTCCAGCTGCTGAAGAACTGTGTAAAAAGAGACACAGCACTCATTGAGGAAGGTGGAATGAGCATCAGGCATGACCAGTGAAAGCAGTATTATCTACAGGGATAGAAAAAAGTCTTGCATTAGTCTGCAGATTCACCTTTATTTGCCTGCAGGGAAACCGCATACCCTTTTCTATGTTAATCTTTGGAAACATCTGTCTGATCAATAATCTTTAACTTTGAGGAAATAAAGTTGTTCTCTTACGCAAGTAATAGAGCTGCATTTTGTGTCCTGGTGTGCACTTCCTGCACCCCAGAAGTGGCAGATCTCAATATGCCTCTATTTCTGAGTCTGTAACCTTGTACCTAGCTGAACCACTTTAATTCTTAAAGCAGTCTTACAAGCTTCTGGTATAATATACATACTGTAAGAGCTTTCTATTAGTAATTTCTGAAGCATTAATTTTAACTTAAAACATGTTTCTAAAAACACATTTTCACTTTCAGACAACTTTTCTGGTAGATAACAAGAAGGTGTTTGGCACTCACCTCATGCAAGACATGGTAAAAGATGCTTTAAGGTCTTTTGTCAGTCCTCCAGTGCTTTCTCCGAAGTAAGTGGATCTTGAGTTTACTTACATGTGTGTTTAGATCTCTGATGAAAAAGTATTTCTGCTTACAACAGCAAGGAGAGACATATACATTTTATACTTATTAGTACTTATGTATGAAGAAGTCAGTTGCTGCACTCTGTTTCTTTCTAAATTTTGTGCTACTTAGACTTGTGACATTTATAAACCTATGTATGTACATGGACATTTCCCTTTTAGGTGTTGCCTTTATAATAATCACCAGGCGAAGGACTACATTGATTCCTTTGTGACACATTGCGTTCGGGTAAGTGCTCGTTCCGATTACAGCATGAGTATATGAGCATTTTCAAGATTTGCTTACATTTGAAAATGAGACCAGGTTTTTTTTGACAGCTGACATTAAGGCAAAATTGCAGAAGTTGGCCATCTTGAAATGGTAACACATTTTAAAAACCCAGTATAATTATTGGTGCTTGTTTCTTGTACTACGCTTCAAAATTTTTCACTAGCATTTCAGTTTAATAGAAATGTGCACCAGCTTCCTCTTTACAGTGCAGTTTCATGTCACAAAACAGATGCATAGCACTAGTAAAAATTATTCTTACGTTCTCTCCAGTTTAAGAATTTTAAAAGTCAGTTTTTGAATGTGGCACAATGAAAATCTAAGAAAAATATAGAATTGAGTAATTTTCGTTGGAAATTATATTTCAGATCAAGGCCAGCCATTAACCAGGCACTACCAAATCCACCACTAGACCAACGTCCCTAAGCACCACATCCAGGGATGGTGAATCAGTCACTTCCAGTTCCAATCTCTTACCACACTTTCAGTGAAGAAGTTTTTCCTATTATCCAGTCTAAAGCTCCTCTGGCACAACTTGAGGCAGTTTCCTCTTGTCCTGTCACTTGTTACTTGGGAGAAGAGACCAACAGCCACCTGGCTACAACCTCTATTCAGGTAGTTGTAGAGAGCGATAAGATCTCCCCTCAGCCTCCTCTTCTCCAGACCAAACAGTCCCAGTTCCCTCAGCCGCTCCTCATAAGACCTGTGCTCCAGAGCCTTCACCAGCTTCGTTGCCCTTCTCTGGACACACTCCAGGGCCTCAATGTCCTTCTTGTGGTGAGGGGCCCAAAACTGGACACAGCACTCAAGGTGCGGCCTCACCAGAGCCGAGTACAGGGGGACAGTCACTTCCCTACTCCTGCTGGCCACCCCATTCCTGATACAAGCCAGGATGCCATTGGCTTTCTTGGCCACCTGGGCACATGGATTTAGGCATCAGAAACGGCTCTCTTACCCCAAGCAGTCTGTTCGGATCAGATTCCAAAAGGATGCTCACTCAGTCTCATGTTGACTTGTGTACAGAGAAATGGGCTCTTGCATCACTCCAGAGAGCTTGCTTGCCTGCAAGCCTGCACTTTGTAGGGAACCTTAAGGAACCTACCTCCGAGTATAGATGTATAAAACGGGTGACTGAGTAGACGTCGTTGTACTCCTGTAGTTTCAAAGTTGTGTTGAAAATTTAAACCTACACATTGTTTCTTTCAGCCGTTCTGTAGTCTGATTCAAATCCATGGACACAATAGAGCTCGTCAGAGAGATAAGCTGGGTCACATCCTTGAGGAATTTGCCACCCTCCAGGATGAGGTAATGTCCTAGGCAGCAGGCCAGCAAACTTTTCTTTCCAGGTATATTCCTACCAGAGTGAAGCCTGTGGTGTTAGATTCCAGATGAATGAAGCAACTCCTCTGTCCTAAAATCTTTAGGACAAGGGTTCCTCAAATGCAGCCCTGGAAGTCTGTAGGATGCATCTAAAGACTTCTGTTAGATCTGTTTGACAAAAAGGTATTAAATTTTTTAAGATTAACTTTGTCCAATAAGTAGACTTCAGGGAAACCTGCGGTGATGTCTGTAATATAATGGTAAAATTCCACTGCTCATAATCTCTGTCCTGCTTGGAACTGTCAGTCTGCACGATGTAACCAAGGAGAGATGGGTGAGCCATGTTTGCAAGACATCTCTGAACATTAAGGTTTATAGCTATGTGAGATGTAAATTGGAAAATTTTACAATAGTTTGTAAAAATATATGTAACTTAAATAATAATTCTTAAAAATACATGCTCCAACTGATTTTGAACATTTTTCAAGAATGAGGAGTGAAAAGTGATAGGGAAAGGTACCTTTTTACTTGCTGGAAATTTATTTTGTCAGCAGTGTGAACCATGTAGTAATAAAATATTTTCCAAGATGTGCATGCTAAGGAGAACAGTCAAGGAACTTGGAGTTAGGAGGGGAAGATTTTGTGTCCTCCACCTTCTTTCAAGATGGTTTGGTTGAGAGTTTGTTGTAGTACTGCAGTTGAGAGGCACTGTTCTTTCACTTTGTAACAGGTTATATAGATTGATTTGTTCAGACTACTGATAATATTCCAACTGTGGGAGGCTTCATGTCTTCTGTACAATTACTTTCTTAGACTGGATTGGTCTTTCAGTTTCTGTGATGGCCACGGTGTGTTTCTTGCATAAGTTTATAAATTTAATTTGTCAATGCAGCTAGGTGGTTTGGTTGGTTTTTTGTTTAAAAGGTAATGCTTGCTGTTATAACGAAATGAGTAACAGCTTGTAATGGGTTTTCTGAGTTTCAGTGCTCCTGTGACTGCTAACAATCTGTCTATAAATACTTCTATAAATTTTATATTTAAAAAAACATTATTTCTCTATCACTGTAGAGAAATCTTTTTCTCTGTGCAGCAGAATTTACTTCTGTGAATGACTTTCCAGTTTTCTGACAGTTCTAGAGTATAGAGGTGACAGTATCTGTAAAAATATGTTTCTGCCTTTTGGTCTGGAGCATGGCGTTAGGGACCCGAGTTGTATTCAGATTTTGTTAAGATTTTACTTCTGGCAGAACTTAGATGCTGTTTCAGTCAAACGTTCTTCCTCACCTGTCTGTTGCTTTGGTCTCTTTTTCAACAGGCAGAGAAAGTAGACGCAGCACTTCATAGTATGCTACTGAAGCAGGAACCGCAAAGGCAACATCTGGCTTGCTTGGGCACCTGGGTCCTGTATCACAACCTTCGCATTATGATTCAGTATCTTCTGAGTGGCTTTGAGTTGGAACTTTACAGTATGCATGAATATTACTACATATACTGGTAAGAGGATGCTTTTTTGAGAGCTGTTGGAGGAGGGATGCTCCCACAGAGTTATGATTGCAAATATTCAAGGGTGGGACTTGAGCTATGATTGTTTTAATCTCAGGCTTGCCCAACACAGTATTTGTTTTACCTATTCGTAAGATTACAAGTGGAGGAAAAAAAGACTCTATTGCTCTATTCTCTAGACTTCCTAGTGTGGGTTTTTTTCCTTAAGTAATAATTTGCTTTCTATTTAACTTTTTAAAACAGTGTCTTCTAAGGACAATGAATGGAAAATATGCTAATTTTGGCAGACAAGACAGTGCAGGAGGAAAGCAATTTCCTTTATTCTTTTCTGTCTTTGTAGTACCAATATCAGTAGTCTTGTCAATCCCTAGTATTTCTAAAAAGATCTTCAGAGTTTTAAGTTCTTACTGTAATCTGAGAGATGTCTAGGTAAAAATAACATCTTGTTCTGTGAGCATATTTGAAGAGACATCTGCCTTCAGTGAAAATGTTTGCAGTATATGCAGTCAAAATACTTTTTATTTTTCCACTTCCATTCACATTAATTCTTTTTCATAATTGATAGCTGGTCCAAAAGATGAATGATTTTAGATGGTTCATTTTTGATTCAGCATTGAAAATTAGATGTTGAACCCTGCTATGTTAAAGTGCTTCTGTACTTTGGTGTTTTGGTTTGTTTGTTTGTTTGTTTGTTAAAGCTACCAATAAACTCTCACTAGGTAAGCTGTAAGCCTTCTTTGTAAGAGATTAGAAAAATTCCAATGGCTTGAACTTCAGTCCATCTCATTATGTTTCTGTGCTATTTCATTAGTGGATTAAGCATTAAATGAGAAAACTAATATTCCATATATTTACCAGAACATGGCAATGTTCTTTAAATAATACCTCAATAAGTGATAACAAGTTTTCTGTCAGAGGGTCTTTTTTTTACCTGCCCATATTTCTCCCCACCATTTTAATAAAGTCATTCTTAATTAGAAATGTCATGTCAACTGCTTTATCTCCTTCCTGTAAGTGAAGAACAAACAAGAAAGCAAATTTCTGAGGGTAAATGTGCAAGTGAAACTCAAAATTATTTTTCAGTAATTTTTATTCTGAATTACGACTTCTTACAAAGTATTATTTCTATTATTTCTTCATGTGCTCTAGATGTGTTATTTCTACTTTCTTTTTTCCCTAGATTTATTGGACCCACTTCTGCTTGCTAAGAAACGGCCCTTAAAGAATTCTTAAAGATTCCTCTTAAATCTTAAAAGAATTATCTGTGAATCTTGTGTTCCTGTGGGCTTAGCCCGTTTATTTAATAATTTTTGGCTTTTTTATGCTTGAAACAAATCAGTAATAACCTTTTTTCTCAAAGCAGTACTTGCTAACAAAAATAGAAAAGGTATTAACATGGTAGCTTTTTTCAAAGTGCTTCATTTGCTGAGGGAAGGAAGAATTCTAGAAAAAATTGATCTTATATAGGTTTTGAAATAATAAGCAGCTTAGACTTCACTTACTGGATGTATAAGAGACTGAACTATTTTAAGCTGAATCTGCACAGGCTTATTAAAAAAAAAAAGAAAAAACCACCACAAAACACAGACTACACTGTTGATTTCAGCCACGCAAGACAGAGTTTTAACTGCCCTTAAAATTGTCCCTTACTGTTGGTTCTTTGAGTAAACGACTTGTGATTCAGTGAGGATGTGTGCTCTACAAATACGTTTTTCTAACAGCTACACACTGTTTTTACCCTAGGTACCTGTCAGAGTTCCTCTATGCCTGGTTGATGTCAACACTGAGCCGCGCTGACAGCTCTCAGATGGCAGAGGAGAGAATAGTGGAGGAACAACAGAAAGGCCGTAGTAGTAAGAAAACAAAGAAAAAGAAAAAAGGTATCTAGGTGAAGAGTGCAACTCAGACTTTTTCTGCCCCCTTCATGCAGCCATGTAGAATTAAAATTCAAAATTTATAGAGCCAACACTGATGTAGGCAGAAAAAATATCCTGAAGTTTATGAAGGCTGAATGTAAAACTTTTTAACAAAAAAAGTAATTTGCTACATAAGAACTTCCCATTTATTTACTTAGTTACTTTTAAATAGGTCTTTCAGAAAAAAACCAAACTAATTTATATTCACAGCTTCACCAATTGTGTGTCGTGTTGGATCTTGTGAGATGTAATTAACAAGTCCAGAGCAATTAACTTTGAAAAATACTACTTTTCTGCAGTCTGTAATTCCTGCAGAGTTCTGTTTTAGCTTTTTGTGCGTTTATCCTTGTCGTCTTTTCAAGGGGAGCAAACAGACACGAACAGCTCAAGGTCATATCAGCAAAATTCCCTTGTCTCTAGAAATTCAGAAAATTACTCCTGTATACTATACTTTTTAGAAAGGTGCCAAGTGGGGGCAATTTGGCACTAGTTAAACACTGGAAGCTAAAGGGGAGCTTTAAGGAATGTTATCAGGATAAAAATCTTTCTTATTAGAATAGAAATGTTAAACTTCTGGTCTTAAAAGTTTAAAAAAGAAATTCATGAACTAAGCAAACAGGCCTCACAACTACAGACTTTAAAGTCTAGACTATTTTTTAGCAATGTGTAGTGACATGCAAATACCCTTGACTGCCTGAACCAGTTTATTTCATTGGCAGCAGTATGGTGTTCATGTGACTTTTAAGTATGTCTTGAGATACTTTGTGTAATCAGGAGCCAGGTGAGCAGAAATGCATGCCTGGGCTTTTTATTATTGTCTTTAATTATTTTAAAATATAATTGAGAATTATGTCACTTCCTGAAAATTTGAAAGAGCTGGTTTGATCTGAAATATGTGCACTTATGCTGAATAAAAAACCCTATTTTTATGTGAAACTTGCAGTTCGTCCTCTTAGCAGAGAGATCACCATGAGTCAAGCATACCAAAATATGTGTGCTGGGATGTACAAGGTAATTTATTTGTGCTTGTTGAATGGTGGGTTCAATTTTTTTGTAATAGGGATCAAGCATACATTGCATGCTTTGTCATTGTTAGTGGGACTGGAAATTAAGTTTATAATGCGATATGGGAAATTCTCTACTATTTTTCTATCCTTCCAGTTATAGCTAGATCATAACTTTCATCTTGCTCACAACAAAGTATGACATAAAGCTAACACCTTTCACTATATTTATCCTTCCCTTTTTTAGACAATGATCGCATTTGACATGGATGGCAAAGTAAGAAAACCTAAGTTTGAACTGGATAGTGAACAAGTTCGGTATGAGCACAGGTTTGCTCCATTCAACAGTGTTATCACACCACCGCCAGTGCACTACCTGCAGTTTAAAGTGAGTAATTTTAAAACATTGTGCCACTCATGCCTTTATAAAAATTGTTTGCTCACCTGCTTTAGACGTTGTCGTTGTAAAAGGAGACTTTAATATCGGGAAGATCATACTGAACTGTAAGTCAAAATGACAAGGAGCTTTAGTTGCGTGCGAGGAAAATACATTGCTTTGAATTCTTACTAAAATTAGACTCTTAGATGTTTAAAAATTGGTCTGATGTGGCGGTTTATAAGATGCTTGTGTCAGTTTGCATGAAAACAAAGTCTCTTGAAAGTCCATTGACAGAGTTTTGGGCTGTGGTTTATACAGCAGCATGTTTTTATTACTGAGGTAAGCAAACAGGAAAACAAAACAAGTCACTTTGAGTGTTAAATCACAGAAGTGTTGGTTGGAAGGGACCAGCTGAGGTTTGTCTTGTCCAGTCTCCTCCTTGAAGCAGCATTACAGATCATGTCAACCGTGTCTTTGTCTAGCCAAGTCTGAAAAAATTAAAGGATGGAGATTTTTCCAACCTCTCTGGTTAACTTGATCCAGGTATTTTCTCTGGTCAATTTATTCTTTGGATAATGTGATTGAGGGCTAGTCACCTTTTTTCCAAGTGTCCAGTGTGAATTACCCAAGCCACAATTTATGGCCTCTCCACCTGTTACATAGTCTGCAATTAACAAGGAACATTTGTCTTCTGACAGCTTTGTAACTGCCTTTGAAGTGGTTTTCCATTAGTTGTAGGCTGCTATTAAGATTACCCATTAGCATCCTTCTTGTCTGACTGAAAAAAAGTCCAGGTGTGTTAACCTCTCTTTGTGGGTGGTGCGCTCTAGCCCCCCAGCCCTCTCGCTGTCTCAGCATCTTCCTTGAACTGAGCGGATCCAACACTGGGTGCAATGCTTCAGATGTTACAGTACGAATATTGAGTATAGGCTGATAGCCTTCCTTGATCTGCTGGCCATACCTCTGCTCGTGTAATCCCGTACGAGGCTTGTCTGATTTGTAGCAAGAGCACCTTGTTGGCTTGTGTTCAGCTTGGTGTTCACAGTCACCCTGCTGCTTGTCCAGCTAGTTATTAGCCTCTTCTGATCTGTGGGGTTATTCTGCCTCACGTGCAGAAATTTGGTCGTTACTTGCTGAACTTAAAGTCTGGCCACCAGAAATCTGAGTTTCTAAAGGTCTGTCTAAACTGAAACTCTACTGTTTTGTATGCCAGACACTCTCCCTAATTTAGCGTTATGAACTACTGTAGTGGAAATTAAGACTACCGTGGATTCATCCTTATCATTGAAGTTATTTTATCCCTAATTAAAAAAAGGTGGAGTATCAAAGTTACATAAAATGAAGTTTCAGTATCTCACATGCTATAAACTTGATTTAGGTAAACATATCATATACCTTTTTTTTCCCCTCCTATTTTTTCCTGTCATGCACCAGGGTGTGAAATTACACTACTCCAGCAAATGAATGGCAAGTTGTTCAGGAGAGGGATTGTTTTATAGAGTATGAGAAGTTCCTTGCATTTTGGCACTATAAAATAATCCTTAAGCACCGTATTGCTGCGTGGCAATTGCCATTTTAAATACATGTTTTCAGCTTCAGTATTTATTCTTAAAATGTTATTTATTTTTGGGCAGCCTGGTCTAGTGGAGGGTGTCCCTGCCCATGTCGGCGAGGTTGGAACTAGATGATCTTTGAGATCCCTTCCAACCCAAACCATTCTGTGATTCTGTATCTCTAATATAGTAACCTGTTTTCATGTAAGGTCATGAAAATACAATTTGTTGGCAACTGATGTTAATACATATTTATATATTTCTGCAACATGCTAGGAAATGTCTGATTTAAATAAGTACAGCCCACCTCCTCAGTCATCAGATCTCTACATGGCAGCTAGCAAACACTTCCAGCAAGCTAAAATGATTCTTGAGAATATTCCTAATCCAGACTATGAGGTAAGATTGCAGTACTGGAAAAATGAGTATTTGCTCGTAATAGTGTTTTGTTTTCAGCTGGATCTGCTTGAATGTACTTCATCAAAATGCTGAGCAAAGCTGAGTGCTGTGGTTAAGGAGTAGACAGAGAAGGGAGGCAGCATCTTAACACAGTGGTTTGTTTCAGCACATCAGATAACGTAATCGTGGTTGTGCTCACAGTTCCAAAACTTTGTGCTGCTGAGATAGCAACTTAACGCCACCTCCTTGCGCGTTTCCTTCTGCACTGTTCTAAAAGCATATCAGTTTTAAGCGAGGCAGGCATGTGCCAGCTTCTTGTTACCTGGAAGCTGGTAAGTCACATACACTCCTGAGAGGTGGGAAAACAGGTTTGAATGTCACCTGGCTGCAGAGAGGATTGAGTCTGGCACTTGTTCCCTGAAGCAGTTCCCTCAGCACCGGGCTGTGAACGGGTAGGAATTTCTCCCTCTTTGTCCATAGCCTAAACACTTCAGTGTCTGTGACTGTATTTTGGAGCAAAGCGGATGCTTGTTCTGTTGCACCTGAGCAGGTTCAGAACAGTTACGCCATTGGGTTCTCCTGAGGATTTAGGAATCCCTGCCTGTTCTCTGGATCCTGGTGGTACTCAGACATCAGCTCTCTGATTGAGGCTAACCAGTGTACTTAGAGGTAGTTTGAGAGTGCAAGAGCTCGTCCATGCAGAAAGCCACCAGTTTGATACCCGAGTGTCCCTTCTAATCATGTCACAGTGTTGGGCGTAAATAGCTGGAGTCTGTCTGAGCCTTTATTTGGATGAGTGCCTCGGCACTAACCGTAGTTTAGCCATGTTCAACATAAGCATGGAGAGCGGTGGTTTCCGTGGTCTGTTGAATAAAAAAGTGACTATTAACATAAATGCCTCCTTCACTGGATTTCATTAATCTAGCTGTTACAGGTCAAAGCAAATCCAAAATGCCCTGATCTCTATTAAACTGATACTGTTAGAAGACTCTTTACTGTTAAGAGTATGAAGTATTTGAGTATTATTTTTTAAATAATTTTGGGGTCATATGCTTTCACTTGAAAACCTCTTGCTGTTTTGTGTTTAGGTCAATCGAATTCTAAAAGTTGCTAAACCCAATATCGTGGTCATGAAGCTGCTGGCAGGAGGCCACAAAAAAGACTCTAAGGTAAGGAGATGCCAGCTGGATTGAATGTGAAATGTAGTATTATACGCAACACTACCACAGATCCCTTACAGCTGAATGAGCAAATAAAGGCCGTAGTTACTCTTAACTCTTCAAAGAATTGGGAAAGTAACTTAATCCATTTTTCTCTTGGAAATAGTTGTAGGTATTTAAATATAGCAAACTCTTGTTTCTGAATGTTCTGGAAAAAAAATTGGGAGGTGCACGTGGGGTGACTTGTAGAAATACAAGTCTTCTTCAAGAGCAGAAGTAGTAATTGGTAGCAGCTTGTGTGAACGCAGCGGGAGAGCGCTGGCTGTCAGGATTAGGGGGTGTGCTGTGGGTCAGAGGATGGTGAGGGCCTTCAGCCTTCCTGCCGACGGACCAGGCACAGAATAACGAAGGAGCACACTGAAGAGGCACGCCAGCGCTCTACTGCTTTGTGCCCATCATGGCTGCAGAATGATTGGCATATCCGGAACTGGGTTGGAATATTTTTCAGATATTAAAGAGCTGTGGATTATAAATTCAGTCGTACTGCTGTGTAATGCTTCAAATCTTTTCTTTCTAGGTTCCTCCAGAATTTGACTTCTCTCCTCACAAGTATTTTCCAGTTGTGAAGCTTGTTTGAAAGATAAGAGATTATTTTTAGGACACCTGAAGCATAACCTGTGCATCAGATACCATACCAGCTGTAGGACGAAGTATCTAGTACTGTACCCAGACTGAAAAGGATCTCCACAATAAGAGTACTGTTACATGGAATATCCGTGATCTGAACGACACCTGCTGTTTTTAAGTGGTTTGTATCAAGTTTTATGGGTGAAGCTGTTTTTAATCAACTGTATTGTTGAAGAATGTTGTACCTTTTATTACAGTTTTAATCAGAAGTGATTTTTATGAGTGAGCTCTGACAGACCATGGTGGTTTAGGGATTTAGTAACTGAATAAAAATAGTGAAGCATGGCCCCATGTATGATGGGCACAGCTGAGCTACCAAAATGATTTGAACAAAGCCACTTGGAAAGATTGTGAGCTTCCATATTTTTGCCTGAATTGCATCAAATTTGCTCACTTGGCAAAAAATAAAATAAAATCGTCTTTCTACTTGCAAAGTTCTGCAAACTAAAACAATTCATAGGAATTAAGAGCAGATGAATACTAGTCATTTAGCTCCTACTGCACTGAATTCACTTACTTTTATTTTACTGAAGTCAGTTGTCTAGGAAGTACTTTGTCTTGAACCTTGAAAACAGTGAGAAACAGTCTAAGGAATTTTTAGTTGCAGTTTCTTCCTTTGTCTTTATTTTTAGCAGTGCTGGAGAATGTATTTTAACTACTCTGCAACTTTTATTTCAATCTTCTTGTTACTTTGCCATTGCAAAGGAGGGATTTCTCAGTTAGCTCTTGCCTGGCCTTCATACTCTTGTTTGGACTCTAGTGCTGCTACTGGACCCTGCTGCCTTCTGTACTGCTTGATATAGGTAAAAATCCCAAACACAAGCCCCAAAACTACCCGTTTCTTCGTTAAAGTTCTTCCTCCTGTGCTTCCAGATGTGAAATAATAGAGGTGAGAGCTGTTGTGCCGAGCAGCCTTCTGCTGCAAGAGTTAAAAAATGAAGTGTAGAAACCTGAACGGTTCTTTGGTAAACCATACTGCCAAGTCTTACCTAGGCCATAAAGGCAAGTCCTCCAGGTTCGACTGTGTTGGACACAACAGTTCTTTGTTTTGGTGCAAAATGAATTCTTCCATAGTGATAAGCTTGTAATGCCCTCTTGACCATGCGAGGCACTTGTGTTTCTTCTAACACATAGCTGTACTGTGGAGTAATACCACTTCAGCTTCGTCACCTAAGCAGCAGCACTGCTGAGCTAGAGCTAGAGCTGAAAAACAGTGAAGAAAGTCTGAAGTGGATCACTCACTTGTCTGCCAGCACTTTGCAGCTTCTTGACATAAGCAGGAGTACTCCCCCGAAGGCATGCTCTTCCCCGTTTCTCTGCTAGGAGGCTGCATACCATTTTACACGTCTGCTTATCCTCACCATTAATATACTTGAATACTTCTGTATCACCGCCAAAAGAACAAAAGTCCTGGAAAATGTAGCTTTAAAGGTGGCAAAATGGTTCTAGTCCAGGGCACTGAGAATTCATCTGGCTTTTGCTGCCTTCTTTAAACAATCACAAGAAGTATTTCCTCTCTTTGAGAATGCTGAACTACATGACAGCAGCTCAAGGACAGCCTTTGGTGTTTCTCCAAAGCAAACAGCAAGTAAAAGAGAAACCAAGTTCCGTATCACTTATAGAACTAAGAAAATAGGAATTATCATCTTTCCCATTTTCATTAACTGTAGAAGTAGATGGGCTGTACAGAATAAAGTGAACACAGTAGAGAAGTCTATTTTTATTTTAAAATGCTTATCTAAAATGGATCAGGCTTAGCTCTTAAAAAAAACCAAACCCACACATCCAAGGACAAGTGTTAATTTAACCCCAAGATTACAGCGTAGCAGCTTTCCCCGCCTCACGTAACCAAAAATTTTAGCGACACACATTACATACACCACAGTTACAAATCTTTTTTTTGTTCAACTAAAAGTAATTTAATTTTAAAATTCCATATAGAAAACATACATGCCCCTTGTCTATTAGAAATCTACCACCCTAGTGACATTCCTGTAGCACTTGAAGCCATCGAGAATAAGACTGTATTCCTTGATGCTGCTGCACACTGCCCTTAGGCAGGATTTCAGACACCCTGTCAGAGGGGTGACAAGCGTGCTTTGCACAAAGGTGGTGTGGTTTATGGAGAGGACATCCGGCTGGCTAGCGAGACGCCCAGTAGGTTTGCACACTGTACAGAAATATGTAGCCAAAACGCTTCATTTTAAGAGTTCTCTGGTAATGGATTAGTTTCCTTAAGGATCCTATTTGTTTGTTTAGGATTTTGCCAGTATCAGGTTAAAGCCATTTGTTCAACTTGAATACAGTGTTTCATTGCACATTTTGTCCTGGTAGAATATACGCTCTTTAACAGTCACTATTAAATTCCTGATTAAGTTCATATCAGCTATGTAATTGTTTACAGAGTAAGTCATAAAAATACCTCCCCCCTTTTGCTCAGAATACGGGTAAACATTTTGATGCTAGAACATGCTGTTGTTTGGAAAAAATAAATCCGTAATAGCTCAAGTCTCCTAGCAATAGTCAGTTAGGAGAGATGCGCATACCTCCTTTTCTCTCCAGCTTACAAGCATGTTTTCTCTGCTGTGTTGTCTGTAGTAGCCCAGACCAGTTAAGTCTGACTTAAATGGTGAAAAAAAAGAGTAACCAAGAGCCCAGTAATGGAAGTTAGTGCTTTTCTTAGAAGAATTCAAGTTCAGTGAACTCTTGTCCTATTTAGGCTTAATATGCACCATTTGACTTGAGCTCTGCCTTTCACTCAATGACAACTCATACCCTTTCCACACACAGAAGAGCCACCCTTCCGCTTGCATGTTTAAGCATCTTAAGGTACAGGAGTTGTAAACTAGCACACTGAGGGATGACACCCTGCAAAGGTAGTTACAAAACGAAGTGCATTAAGAGGAAGCCAGGACAAATTTGTGTTTTCTGAAATGGACCTGCTGGTTGGGAACTTAACTGCAGTTAACAAGTGCCTTAGTGGTAGTAGAGAGTATTTCCAGGTTATCACAAGTAAACTAGTTTCTAGTTTACATTCAACAAGTTATAGCTAGCACAAAGACTACAGGACAGTAACACCACAATACGTTGTGCTTAACACAGGACTTCACAACAACTACAGCTTCACCTGTGGGAGACATTGAGCTCTCTGGTAAATGCATAGTCTGGTTTACCTCCTTCACAAGTCTGGCAGAGAAGATAAGTCGCTTTGAACAGCTGAGACTGCTGTTCTACAAGGCAAGCAGTTGCATTTCTACTTCTTAGCAGAAGATCGTGGCTGGCCGAGTAAACGGTAGTTGTAGCGCACCATTTCAGATGGCTTCTGTCATGAAAAGTTCAGAGTGTAAAAATTCAGACTCCTGAACTTGTGCAAGGTAGTGGTACTGAAGCATGCTGTAGTACTGATCTTGTGAAAGCTTTCAGAAAAATCATCCTGATAATCTCTTAGTACTGTCTTAGCACTAACAGGTGTTTGGGTTTTTTTTTTTAACCTAAAACCATGGACACAACCAGCACGGTGTTTCAGCCTGGTTACAGACAGGGTAAGTTAGCAATTTCATTTAGGAGGCCCAGGAAGATACATCATACTGCATAGTATCCGAGGGCTACAATCATGCTTTCTGACTCAATATACTGCAGTAAAAAGGTGCCAGAATAGGCACAAAGGTAGACTCCAGCATGGGCCATTTTCCCCATGTTTAGTCAAGTTAAGTTAGCTCCTGTTAAAACTAGTGCTCAGGGCAGAGATCCATCCCTGGCAGAGGACTCTCTCACCTACCACCAATCCTCACCTGTTGTTACTGCAGTATGACTGTATATGTTGGATGACTTCAAAGTTACTATGCTTATTGCCAGCTGGTTTAAATTCTATAATCAGTAGGAAGAAAAGAGTCATTGCACAGGTCAAGCTCCTTTAAAACAAGCTTCCAGAGATTTAAGATTTGGGTTTTTTCACCACTGAAACAGTACTAAAACTTCACACAAGAACATACTACTTCATTTGGGCCCCTACTGAAGCCTTGAGAAGATAATCAAAACATTGTCAGATCACTTTGCTCTCATTGCTGCATTTGTATGAAGAGGTGACTAAGCTGCATCATGAACCTCCTTTGCTCACAACTTCTGTCGTTCTTCACCTTGCTCAGATAAGTGGTTCTTCGTATCTTCAGGGTTTTGAACTAATTAGAAAAAAAGGTACAGAAATCTCTTAAAGAGGCAGAAGTGATAGTTCTTCATCATCTTAAAATTTTTAGCATCTGGTACTTCAGTTAAAACTTTTTACTTTTTTTACCATTTTCAATCCCTGCAAGGGCTGCTTGCTTGTCCGTTTCTGATTCAGCTTCATTCTCATCTAAACTGTAATCAACATCTTTGTCCTTGTTCAGTGCTTCATGTTCCTGTTTGTCTGGAAAAAATGTTAAAATTAGTTACTTTTATGCTATACCGTAAGATCATCTGCACAAGAAACAGTTACTTCTACAGAATTCTTCCACAGAATTTACTCTGCTGCTGAATGAATTGCTGTTTACAGTAGGCTTTCATATTATTTTTCCTTTTGAACTCTTAAATTTCAGAACAGCTTTTCCTGTAAGTTTTGTCTAAAGAACTAGATGAAAGAACCTTTAGGAATTTTGAGTGTAATAGAATACAGTCAGCACTCAGATAGAAAGGGAAAGCATTAAACAATTGCAGAATACATTAAGGGACAGCCTAAGGAAGAGCAAAACCACAAGCCAATGCTGAAAACCTGCCCATCTGTAAAACATCGGTACTTGGTATCTCTCTACTCATCAGTGCTGTGGATGGTTAACATCCTTTTCAAATGCACAATATTCTTCCAGAGCCTTAATACCACAAGGTTTTGGGGCTAATTTCCCTAAGTGTTTTGTACAGCCAGGGGAGATGGCAGGCTGCTATGGTAGTGCAGAAGAACCCAGGCTGGTAGCTCCATGTTGCAGAACCAGAGCCCACAGGGCGTAGAAGACTGCTGGGACTGACTGACCTTTCACGCCTCACATTAAGCTTTATAAAACCTTGCACTAAGTGCAGCCAGCTGCCATCACTGCTGCAGAAATCATGCCCTATTCCACACTTTCATTTCTTTACTGTTCTTAACAATCCGTGATGTGCTACTGACCAGGCTTCCCGGGGGGCAAGTCATCCTGCTTCACATCGTAATTCAGGAGCTGCTCCCTCTCAATTTCCTCACTAGCAGCCTGCTCTGCTGCCGGCTGTAATGCATCTTGCCCTGCAACATGTTTTTCATCTTCAGATGGCTTCTGCTCCTTCTCTGACTCAGGCAGCATCTCCTTATGACCTGCAGCAGCCTTGACTGAATCCTGTGGGGTTTTCAGTTCACTAGAAAGCTTCTCCTCTTCTGGCTTAGGCTCCTGCTTTTCGATGCCAGCCAGACCAGTTATTGTTTCTGTAAACAATAGAAACGATTCTGAGTGAAAAAACTAACGCCTTTTAGTGGTGGCACAGGTTAAAAACCTTTAATAAGCATTGCTTCATCTTTCTCATTCAATTTCCTCTCAAAGAATATCTTTCAACCACATCAGTTCCAAAGAGACAAAGAAGACAACCTGTGGTTTTCCTACTGGGAACCGCCAGGGGATGAGACTTGTAGAGTCTACTGTGGCATTGTTTACTGTCAGATTCATGCTTCCAACCTACTTAAAATGTGCAGTTAATAAACTGGGCAGGTGAAACAGAGCAGTTTAACTAATCGCAGGGTGCTATATAAGCATCAGGATTCTGTGTGTTACATTTCATTACTAACAAACTGGGTGTTCAAAAGTAGCTCAGGACAAAGCAGTCACATGGGCGATTTGCAAGTAAATCAAGGCTGTTCTTATTTTTAAGTATGAAGAGGAAGTGCCAGAGGGTTATTAGTTTTAGCAGACATAATTACTGTATCCCTTTTTCCTGTGTATTTTTAACTAAAAGGATCACGATAAAACTTGCCTGAATAAACTATATATAGATACTGTCTTTAATTGCTAGCTTTCTAAAGTGAGAGTTGCACCCTCCCGAGACTGTAATTTAAGATAGCATGTGAGAATAATTTAATAGGAAATTGAAATTATATCACACACAGTACTATGCTGACACACTAGGATACATCCATTCACGTTAATAGTTTCCTAGAATTCAGTGCCAACAGCAACCATTAGGTTAACTGATCCGATCTCTGGTGTGTCATTTCCTTTACTTGCATTTTGCTCAGTGACGACGTGTGGGACGCATGAATGTGTGTTTGTTTAAAGCCTAACTTTCAGCTATTCCGTAGGCTGGGGTAGGAGGCTAGGTGTGACAAACTTACTAAAAAAGGAAATTTTAAACATGTTCGAAAATCCTTGCTTCCAAAAGCAGGATATTTTCTCCATATTAAATGAGGAATAGGAATCCAGAATTGTAAACATTTGTATTTTCCTTTATATGCAACATGTGAGTTATATCAAAACTGAACCAGTAGAAATGCTAGTAATAAAAATGTTTGAATAGATGTTACACCTCTCCAGCTGGAAAATTCATTATAATTCAGTTCACTGGTGTCACTTTTTCCATCTTAAGCTTGCGTACAAGAATGGTTTTTTAAATGTTTAATTAAATTACAAATGTTCATAACCAGTTGCTAGTAAAATAGTGGCTTTCAGCTCACCTTTATCTTGCAGTGAGTCTGTCTTTTTTACTGTAGGTACTGCTTTAGGTACATCTTCATTGTGTTTCTGCTGTTCCAAGTCAGCCTGCTTGAACTCAGTTTGCTTCAAGGCTGGCAGCTGAACATTAATCTGTAAAGTGAAGGTACCACAGATAAGCACTGGTCTACATAACGACTCCTGGATTTGGAAAAGGAAATGGAAGTTCAGTAGAAGCTTTTGTTGTTTTTTTTTGGGGGGGAGGCGCAGCGGCAAAATCATTCGAAAATATTTGGAGTGATCTTTTTATCAGTGATGGAAGTACCACACAATCTTCAGTATGCAGTGATGTTTCCATAGAACACCACAACACATCAGGAGAATTTAACACACCTTCTTTAATGGAACTGCAGCTAACAGTGACACTCTTGGTTTTGGTGGTGTTTCTTGTGAAACACCTTTATTCTCCAACAGTCACAGAACTGTGACACCACATGTTTCTCCGCTCTTGCCCTGCTATTGTGTCAGGGTCAGCCGAGCAAAAGAAGAGCAGATGGCACTAACTACCGTTAGTCATCTATAGGGAGACACAGGTAAACGGAGTGCATAGTAAGACTTCAGTTAAGCAAACCTGTACAGAACTGGTCTAAAATTATGTTGAATGCAAAATTAAGAAAAATGTCAATCAACCGACTAGACAACACTACGGAGCTTACTTAAGACATACTAAATACTGCAGCATGTGACCCATCTGACTTAACAGCAAAGATATACACCACCTTGACGATCTTCCAATTTAGCAATTAAAATTCCATGTACCACTTCTATGTACCAGCTTCAGCGCAAAAAAACAGATTGTCGTGAAACTGTTCCATGGGGACTTTTTGTTGGGGTTTGGATTTGTTTAAAAAAAATCAGAAGCAGCAGAGAAAGAACAAGCATACGGACATTTAGAGACAAAAACCTTTTTGTACCTGGTACTATACGAACAAATAGGAAACAGCATGTTACGGAAAGTCATGCTGACAACAGAAAGCTTTCTCTTTGGGTTGTTTGTAAGACTGTAGCTACCCGTTGTTCTAAGCGGGTCAATAAAACACTAGGTTGGTCAAGTGTTCACACAGTCATTTGGAAAAATGTCTACAGAAAGAAGTGGTTAAATAACCAGGAAGCCAAAGCTGTAGAGGATTTATAGGATATGATCGCTTGTCTGTTTTGAAAATGTTTAAGCTCACAGTCAAAGCCAGGCAGAATTAAAGACTTTGTTGGGTCAACACCACAAAGTCACACATCAACAACAAATAATCTAGCATTGAGTTTTATGAAAGCTTGAGAAGCAGGTATTACCACAGAATATTTGGTTATTGCAGTAAGGATATTCAGAAAAAACTCCACCTTCCTCCAGTTATTAAAACAAAAGTGTGGTATGTAAAAATGCTCTGTTTTATACATAATTCTGCCTCTCAAGGTCACTCTCTAGACTGAAAATCATCAAAAACTGAATATAAGACCATTTTTCACTTTATGCTGGACATGAATTTTTCTGTAAAAATACTGAGCCTACACTTAATAGCAAGAAATTACCTCTAAAACAAACATGCAAAAGCCCTTAACTTACTTTACCTTAAATTTCTAGCTCAGTCATTTTTAATGACTGTGTCAAATATATTAAAAGGGTGTATGTTGAAAAAAATTTAAATTGAAGTGGCTGGATAAAAAGATAGTGATTGGAACATGTTGTATATTCTTCAGTCAAGAAGTACACATCATTCCCTAAAATACAGAGCTGCATGAAAAGGTGTATATTTATTAACCAACTAACACTCCATTTTCTTTCTCTGTTTTGTTTTAACTCTGACCTTTCTGTTGCGTAAACACATACCTCTTAGGAGCAGGAATTATTCCAGCTAAAAATGTATGTAATTTCCTCAGGGTTACCTTGCATTAATGATACGTAACTCGGGCTTTGTGTAAGCAAAAAGTGGCAATCCATGGGCAAACAAACAACTGAGGAGGTTACAAGCTGACATAAGAAACACTGTCACAGATACTAGGGGACACAGGCAGACAAAATTATTTAGCCTGCAGCTATACTAGTGGTTATCTCATCTGGAACCGTCCCATCTATAGATTAAAAGGAAAAAACATAACCTGCCCCGCCTAACCTACTGCCTACTGTGACTAAAGATTGCCTCCAGCTATGGGACTTGCTGCAGGAGATTGAACTGTCCTGCAGAGAGGCAGCCCAACTCCTCAAGTTCCTTCTGGGACGACTCCCCCTTCAAACTGGAAATGGTAAAATCCCTAAACCTCAAAACAAACAAGAAGCATCATCTTGTAATGTAACTGCAAAGCACCATCAGAAATTAAACTGACCACCTCTCTAGTATGGTCTTCCCCATACCAACTTTCTAAACAGTTAGTGTTTGATATTTTGACATTAAACAAGTATCAAACAAATGTGCTGGGCCTTCTATGTACTATATACTTGCTATTTTTAATTTACTTTACACTGTTCATTAAAAATTGTTGAAAAACAAGAGCTATTTTTCCTTTATTTTTTAAAAGGGATAACTGGTTAGCATTTCCTGTCTGTCATACAGTGCAGAGTCTCAGGATAAAAGGTCACTAACTTCAGCAGTTTTACATGAAGGACTGGACACAGAGTGGAATCATTACCTCAGTACCTACGAGGGCTCTGGGCAGATGTTTCAGCCACTTTCTCCCACCCATTTCCAGCTATTTGCAAAACACAGCTTCAACCCTCGCTGCGTTACCCTGTCCACTTCTGAAGGCATCAAATTGTTTCTTCTCGTAGCCTTTTCCTAGCCACAGCCGCAAGGGCACATACCACCAAACCCCCGCTGCCTTTGCGGTGACAGTTGGCCACCCAGGTGTGGGGGAAAGGCGCCATCCCAACCCCATCCAAAAAACAACTTCTGTCACTAGCACTCGCAGGCCTGAAGAAAGGGCTGCCCTGGCACATGGAAATAAACTAGTTGCCTTCTCACCCAGCAGCTTCACCGTGTGTTTCCAGGGTCATCTGTATCAGGCTTAACCAATCAACTCCCATCCCTGACCAAATCCTGCTTTGCTGAAGAAGCATGAATAACTCGCACAACAAAACAACAAGATGATCCGAATTTTCCCTTTCTCAGGATTTCCTCCTGCCTCTGTACCCCAGGGAGAAAGAGCGAGCTCGCACGCAGCCACTCTATGCGGGAAGCCTGCCCTACCCTAGCGAGCCTTCCCATACCATGCACAGCAATGCCTTTTGTGGTTCTTTGACTCAGAACATCCAAAAGCAAACAGATAAAACACTTGATCTTCCCCTCATTCACACTATAAGAGGGTGAAATTAGGGTTTCTGTGAAAACTCATAGATGACGGCTCTCAGAGATCCTTGGACTACAATATCCTATGCAAGGCTTGCTGCTACTCTGAAGTGATTCACAACTTGTCCTCGTCACACACCTTCAACACACAAAGCAACTAAGTCCTTTAACAAACTCAAATGGCATTGTGAACCAAAGCTCAGCAGCGTAAATATTCTTTAAGGGGCTCCACACCGTCCCCACCATCACCTCTCAAATTCTGCCTGTCTCAGAATCAGTGATCTGGAGTCTCCTGCAGGACCTCGCCTCGTTCTGTCCTTGGAATCACTCGATTTCCCACAGATGAGAAACATTGACAAATGTGAAAAGCAGTGCAAAACTTAATGAGATGGGCTAATGTTAGTTGGAGATAGCAGAAAGGTGGAAATCCCTTTAAGAATCACATAGGAAAAGATGTTCACGAAATTACCCAAACCATACCTGGCTAGTTTTTTTTGAATCTTCTGAGAAGTCTTTGTTTTCTTTAATTTGTGCTACATCACTACCCTTTTTTGTAAGTTCATCTATCCTTTCTTCACACTGTTCTTTTAATTCTTTCATCTGGTTGATGCACTGTGACCTGGAGAAAACATGAACAAGTGAGCAGTTAACTTTCATCCACAGCCTTCTAAAATGTTCTTTTGTAACATGATTTATTCCTCTCTTTTCTCCCCTTTGTTTTATTATTTTCTTAGCTCTATTACCTGTGCTTACATTTGAGAAGTCAGTAGGAAAAAATGGGGTATTAACCTAAGTCCTAAGGATGAACCTGTGGTGCAGGCAGTCCAAGTTCTTCTGGAGGAAACTAGTTTCAGATGCTTTTGTTACACCAGCTCACAAAGTTAGATGATTTTTCTTGTGTCTCACTGACCAGTCAGTTTCAGCGAAGTCAAAATCTATTTTGATCCCTGAAGCATTTCTAGTATGATAACAGAAATACATATCTGAATTTTAGCTAGGAAAGGAAACAGCAAAGTACTGGCTGAAATACAAAGCAGATGAAAGCTGGCAAACTGAATACCCTTTCTCAGCGTTTCACCGAAGTGCAGTGCTGCCAGAGGTAAAAAAACTTATGTTATGGAAATGGAGATTATCAGTAGCTGCTGTAAGTTTCAAAAGGAGTATTTCCTCCAGATGCAAGTGCTGTACATCTTTTACATACTTTTAATAGTTACACAGGGCCATTGGCACCTGAACCTCCGTGACACCAGGTATTCTGCTTGCAGTGCTGTAGCCTGCCTTGCCCTCACAGCTCCATAACCTCTAGGTAAGCCTTAGGCTGCTGTGGCAGTGTTTCTCCTGAAGCTGCCAGGGCAGTGTTTTCCCCTTCTGTGGCTGTGCTGAGGATCCCATACAAACCCCAGGAGTGCTATCAAGCTGGGCTTCTCATGGCAAGTGACTGCCACCAGGGAAAGATCACCCTTTCTCCCCCACTATCTTCAAACTCTTTTCTAACTTTTGGCTTATGTCAGAGGAAGAACAAGACCTAGTGAACAACAAGGCAAATAAGCACTGCCCTGTAACACACACGCAGAAGGCTTAGAAACCAGTCACCATACAAACCCTAGCATGCTTTGATCCCACCACAAACAAGAACAATCAATACTGGGTTTGAGTGGATCCCAGCGAGAAGTGCATCATGCTAGGGGGAAATCTGCTGAAAAATCATCATCGTCATCAGCACCCACTGCACTGGAGAGTGCGTCCAAGGAAGAGGCTTCGCTGGGGACCATATTGCTTCTCTTCACTGCTGGCCCCAGCAGCAAAGGAGTTTGTTGGGGTGTTTTAACCTTTTTTTCCTTTCTCTCTCTCATTTTTTTCCACCCGTAAGTTCAATGTACACCATCAGCTACAGAGCCTGCAAACACATCTTTCTGCTTGCAAAACCTCTCTTAGCATCCTGTGGACAGCACCACAGCCAACATACTGCAAGTTTTACTTCCCCCTCGCTAAGACAGAAGGGGGATGAATTTCTGAACCTGGCTCTGGCAGCATGTTAATACCCCTGGTGTAACAGCAGCTGGTTCAGACAGGCATGTTCCAGTTTCTCAAGCTGCAAATAACCTACTACCTAATCCAGAGAAATTCTCAGGGTACGTGCCCTCTACAACAGCAAGTCACCCGTTATTAATTGCACTTTAATCCTTCTCAAACTCCCCTATTTTAAAAGGAAAAAACGTGTTCTGTAGCTCACACCCAGAAAGGAAAAGGAGTAGAAGACAGATATGCTACAGACTGGCAAATTAATTACCTTTATTACTGTTTCTGCTTGACTAGGCATTATTCTCAAGTCTGATATTGCCAACACTAATACATGGAAGAGTCATCAAAATAAGCAGTGCTTCTTAAGTCAGTGAACATCAGAGACAATAAAATAACATCAGCTTGAGTTATGCACACATTCACTAGGAAAGAAATTCTTAGGAAAATAAGAGGAAATCAGAATTGCCTGCATCTCAGTTTGCAAGCTTGAGAAAGATGCAGTATACAGACAACCTGAAGCTGGAGACAGAGCAACCTTTCATAAATGCTCTTTCGTCCCACATGAGAATGAAAGTTCATTTAACATGTGTGACAAATCCTCATCATTTTTAGTTTATTATCTGTGAAGGAATTCCCTTCTTGTGAAAGGGATCTCTGGACATTTGAATACTCATACACACAACTTCTAAAGCACAAGAACAGCACTAGTTTCTCCACCTCATCCCACTGACATGACACTCTTCAAATGCGCAATATCAGTGCTCTTAAATTCAGTCTCTGTGGCATGTTTTCTCCCTCACAAGATTAAAAAATCAGTTTCTGTGATAAAGAGCTCACCTGCACACACACAAAGAAGCCTAAGTAACATCCTTCTCAGCTGCTCCCAGGCCTATCACAGGCCATCCAAGGCTCACCTCCATGACCCCAAAGGAGCAGAGAGACACAAGGGCAGCAGGGAGCCTAAATTACGGACTCAGAAGGGACACCGCATCCAGAACACCCCACATCCGCAGGGCTGTCTCAGGTCAGCCTCAGCCTCCACGGGCAGGCGTGGAACTCATCAAGATGAGTCAACAGGTGGTGTGGTTTTGCCCCAGCCAGCAGCTGAGCTCCACACAGCCACTCGCTCACTCACTCCCTCCCCCACAGCAGGATGGGGGAGAGAACCAGAAGAATAAAACTGAGAAAACTCATAGGCTGAGACAAAGACAGTTTAACAGGTAAAGCAAAGGCCAGGCACACAAGCAAAGCAAGACAAGAAACTCCTTCACCACCCCTCCATGGGCAGGCAGGGGTTCAGCCATCCCCAGGACAGCAGGGCTCCGTCACACGTAATGGTGACTTGGGAAGACAAACACCATCACTCCGAACATCCCTCCCCTTTCCCTCTTCTGCCCCCAGCTGTGCCTGCTGAGCATGATGCCACACGGTATGGAATATCCCTTTGGTCAGCTGGGGTCAGCTGTCCCTGCTGTGTCCCCTGCCAGCTTCTTGTGCACCCCCAGCCTACTCGCTGGTGGGGTGGGGTGAGAAGCAGCAAAGGCCTTGGCTCTGTGTAAGCACTGCTCAGCAGGGACAAAAACATCCCTGTGTTATCAATGCTGTTTCCAGCACAAATCTAAAACACAGCCCCATAGCAGCTGCTGTCAAGAAAGTTAACTCTATCCCAGCCAAAACCAGCACAACAGGACCAAGGTGTTTCCCACTCAAGGTGGGACCCACGTTATAGGATGCAGGGGTAGAACACAACAGGATTGCCAAAGACTCATTATGAGACCAAAGGCAGGGAAAGGGATGATCTCTGGTAGGAACAAGCGGGAGAAAAGAAAGCTCAGGGCATAAACACATAAACACGCTGTTGGTCAGTGCGCTTTGTCTGGCCCCGCACCTGACCAGCACAGTCTGTCCCATTTCTTGTTAAATGCATTTTTCACTCTTTCCTGGGTGAGTGACTCTGTTCAGCCTGTGCCTGTGTGCATACCGGGCTGTGAGTGCAGCAGCTGGAGTCAGATCGGGTTGGTGCAGGGCCTGGTGCCAGGCGTACGGCACGTATGTACACGAGAACATTTTGCACTAGCAGACCTCCACCCTCAGGGGAGCGGGGTCAGGTTGCTGACAGTGTTTGCGCTCGTGCAAAGGTTTCATGTGTCCACGTTAACCTGCATACCTGGCCACGTACCACCATAGTCTACAGGCACAGAAACGCATGTACAGCCTCTCCCCTCCCGGGGTGCTGGATTTAGTGTCCCCACCTCCACCATGAGAAACAGAGCACCTTTGTGCTGCAGAAGCAGGTATCATCAGCTCCCTTCTTCCCTGCTAGAAAAGATTACTCCTGCACTCAGTCTTACACTTATCGGGGCTGCCAATACCAAAATTATTATCAGACCTTTTACAGGTAGCAAAATTTCTGAAGCGGCAGCTACGTAACAAATCTCCCAGGAACCAAAATGCATCTGAATATTGAAATATCTTCAAAAGATCAGCCCAAAGGCTTCTGTTTCTCTCTGGCTGCTGCAGGAGAGAAGGGCCAGTGCTGCCAGTCAGTGTTTGCAGAACAAGCTCTACCACGAGCAGACAGCACCAAGCACAGTGTGCAGCAACAGGTAAGTCGACTGCTGAGGAACACGTACTCCTTGTGCACACAGTACCAGTAAGCTCACATAACTCCTGCTGACTTCTGTATGTAAAACACGAAGTTTGCTCAAACAAACAAACAAAAAAAAAAGCTAAAATGAAACTTCAAGACTTGGGCATGAGAACAATGAGTTTTGTGCCTTTAAGTCAGCAAATTTTTTTCTTATGCATTCCGCATACACAACTCGTTTCATCACCATATTCTACAGTGCAATATCCGATTGTTTAAAGAGAGTGATTTACAATGTCTGCAGTTAAAAACAGGCATTCGACTTCTGTCATCTTTTTATACCATTTTCAACTATACAGTAATACACTCTCCTCATTTTTTCACTGGTCAAAGCGTACTTGATACGTAGGGTGCGAAACTTTCATCCATACAACTGGAGGGCAAAGGAAGAAACACCAGCACAGCACAAAAGCAAGTCTAACGCCCCCTCCTTCCAAGGCTTACTAAAAACAAAGAGACAGGCAACGTGTTGGTTTACTCCTAATATTGAGGGAAGGCAGGCAGATTAAAAGCAACATTTTGAGTCTTTCTAATAATACTTATTTTTCTAGGCCCACAGTAATGTTGGGAAAAGCTTGTTTGAAGCATTTAAAAAAAGAGGTATTAAGTCAGCATTTAGTAACAGCAAAGAGGACTGTATGGAGCCACATGTATGTTTCTACATCTACCAGAATGCAATGGAAAGTTAGTAATGTAACTTAATACGACAGTCAAATATTAATATTCTAACATCCCCCCCTAAAAGTACACAATAAGCAACATTTAAAAAATACATTTATTCCTGCTGAAACTGTGTGAATGAATCAGGGTGCCCAAGCTATAAATAATTCCATGAAAATCTGAGCACAAAATCTCTAACTATACAAAACAAAAATAAAATAAAATCCAGAAATACAAAATGAACATCTACGTGTTATTCACCAAAGCTAGCAAAGAAAACAGTTTCTTCACTGAGATAACTGCTTTTATGGACTCCCTATGAGAGACTGCAGGAAGGAGTACACCTGCCTCAGGACCGGCTGGAGGCAGACCAGCTACCACACAGCTGCATTACCAGGCCTGTCTCTACACCTACGCTGACACAAGCAAACCCATCTTCACAACTGTAACTTGCTTGGCTCTTCAACTTGAGCCAGCCCTGACCCTGGAAGCTGCACCCTCCAGATTCAACCTTCTTCTGTTAAATGAAGAGGAATTCATTGTAGTAGGCTCCCACAAGCAGGCATGCTCTGTCAGTGATTTTGTCAATGGAAGTGTACTTGTAAACATTTCACCAGACACCGGCAATAAGCCTGACTTTTCAGAAACCAGACTCATTGTATCTATCTTGCATCACTTCCCTGCACATATGTATCAGTCCAGCACTTCAAGGATGTACGTTCTATGTAGAGCATGACTGTACAGCACATACACACACCTACAGATCCCCTCAGTCTCGGTGATCTTGGCTTTACAAGGCAGATGCTGGGAAACAGATGCTTTAAATAGCAGAGAACTACCAACAGAGGTCCAGGAGTCCCACCTCTGTCACTTAACAGCAAAGAGATGGTGCTTAACTGTGGTACACAACAAACTTAGAGGGAAAAAGTACCTTCACAGACATGTAAGTGCAACATGGCTTAATAAAAGGTTAGTACAAACTTAAGTCTCCAACTTCCTTCTACTTCTCCATTAGAAGTCTTAAATTATTAGGACTCCACTAATATAATTCATCTGGGTCAACATTATTAAATAATAATGCCCTAAAAAAAGAATAGACGGCCAACTGGTAATCAGTAAGTATCCCAAAAGCACTAACGCTAACTCTTCACTTCTAAGCAAGAGAGGGAAAGAAAAAAGAACCCAGGAGAAATTCCTAGAAATAACAGAAATGTGTATTTAGTGTAAGAATACTGATAAGTGCTTGTGTTCAGTTATCCATGCTTTATAATTCAGGAGGAAACCTCAACAAAAAACATGACTAGGTATGAACTGTAATGCAGAACACATGACTTTGACCATAACAGACAGGAAATTTCAAGACCTCTGGCAGCTCAAAGAGGTACAGCTTCTTATTAGGTATTCCCGTACTTTAGTTCTTAAAACTTCTTCAGAGTTTAGCCTCCTTGTGTTTCAATTTCCACTTAAATGAGAATACTGCTATCTTTCTCCTCCTGCACCAGAAGGAATATCAAGAAGTGCTGCAGAAGTCTGTGGATACCAGAGATGCCAAGTGTTGTAGGGTCTATTCTCTTCTACAAGATCAACTGTGAGCAATGTTACAAAATGTGTCAGGTATTACTTTCTTCTTAAAACCGTATATTTACTAACAGTGCTATAGCTGTCACAAGAATACTTTGGGTTATAAGCAAGTCACCTACAACTCTGGAAGCCATCTTTTAGGAAGAATATACTTACAGGTCATATGAGAACTTCTTCTGAAGGTTAGTCTGGTTCTTCTGAAACCAGTAAACATCCATCTGTAGCTTTCCATACTCTGTCTGTAACTCTTTCAAGTGTTCTGACCAAAACCAGATTAAAATATGTATTAAAATACACACACATGTATATATCTACATGTATTACAACAGAAGTATCCAACAACAGATCTACAGTAAGCACATTAACTCCAACTGTCATGCTTACTACATTTCGTATACAAATGCGTAGATAACTATTTCATTTATTCATCAAAGATGCACAGAATAAGAATAGCTTTTCAGCCTAACAGATTAAAAAAATGGTGTAACATAGATTTTTGATGTCCTTTTCTTCATAAGGAATACTCTAACTTGTTTGAAACCCCTTGTTCTGCTAGGTTTCAGCCCAGGAAGTCGTTAGCTCTGCAAAATACTAATCAGACCATAGTATGAAACGGCATTCATGTTTATTAGCCATGTAAAGACAAGCTTAAAACGTTTCCCTGAATAATATGCAATTTACAGTTATGTTCGTCAAAAACAGAGGCATCTATGATTTAGAGTTCTCTTCCTGATAGAAAGCTCTGTGTGAGGGCACCAGAAGGCAGCACCACAACATATTTACCTCTTTAGAGAACTTAGGATCCGTTCCCCACACATCCCAAGGAATAAATTGCTAACAACAATTTTCAAGCACCAAAATGAACAGAAATTAATTAGACCAAGTTTTCTGACTTAATATAGGAGTTTGTGAATTCCCGCTGGTGCTAAAATGCACAACCCAAACACCTGAGGGAGGAATGTAAGAGTACACTGCAAAAGGCAGAATGAAGACTCAACATGTTAACAATACACACAGAAGCTAGCTTTATTCCATACTATGTTATACTGCAAGAGTCAGGAGTCCTACATCAAGCACTACATGGACAAACCCTTCTACCGTTGAGGCAGGTTAGTCTGAGACTTCACTGAACTGGAATTATGTAGATGCAGGATCTAAGTCACCGCAGCTCCTGCACTGCCCCCACGACTTGAAGAAAGGCAGCATTCTCAGAAGACACCAGAAAAATGCAAATCTTAAAAACAGGGGGCTTTAAAAAAACAGTATGAGAGAAATGCAGAGGGGTATTACAACATACCTCGTAGACTCTGGATCAATCGTTCATTTACTGTGATGTTGCTCATCAGCACTGCCTGAAAGGAGCAAACCAGAAAACAATGTTTTAATTGCAAAGGACCTGTGTTACCATTAATCTTATAAACACTACCAACTACAGTACTTCTAACAAGATCTTTTCTTTGTGAAGTGTTGGGTTACAGGCAAACACAAAACCTTTTAGCTGCTCTAGAGATTTACTACAAACAACAAACACTTGTTTTAACGTGGATTTCCCAGTAAATGATGGCAGATGTGGAGATATCACTGCACTTAAACAGAGAGGAGAAATTTAAAAAGTCACTACTAAAATTGCTTGCTGCTTTATTCTGGTTTAATCTCATGGTTGCAGTCACAGTCAGATTTACTGTATTTATCCACTGAAGGAAGAATACAGCATAGCACTACTCGTTATCAACCATTCTCTCAACATGGAAATCAATACACCTACATTCAGGCATGTAAAGATGAGCTATGTAAGCATTAGTCATAGAGCATCAAGGAACTCTACCAAACAACGTGAAGACCTTGCACTGCCAGGATAACTCAGATCCATATTTAACATTTATAGAAGTCTGCTGCAGAAGAGTCTTAAGACTACAAAAAGATGAGCTCCACTGACACTTCAAAAACAATCCAGTCCAGACTTAGGAGCATATTTCTGATGCTTCACTGCCTATTTCCTTGTTATCCTTCTTCCAGGAAACCCCAGTGCTCTGCAGGGGTCCCAGATCAGGATACACTGAGTCCCCAGTTTCTCTCAAGCTTCTCCAAGTACTGATGTGTACGTACAACCACACCACTTTAATGAAAACAAACGACACCTGCATCCATTCTGCCTCCCGAAGTCGTCCTGAAACACTGACAATGCTGTCAGGGACTTTTTTTTCCACAAAGTCTACAGTAATAAGTGCTGTTTGATAGGAAAAGCAAAGTGTTCAATTAATCTGAGTAGGACAGCACAGAGCAAAGGAGTAGATTTCTGGACCCTTTAAAGAGCCCCAGTTCAAAGAGGTGGTCATTCATGTGTTGATGAAGAAGCAGCTGTTTTCAGCCCAACAAAAGAAATATTCCTACACCATTCTATACATACAGCTGGCCCATGAACACCACTGTGAAACCTCAAAAGCAAAACGTGAATAACAGCATATACTTAGGATTGTTCAACACCTCTCCCTCTCCTGTCCCGTAAGATGGGTAAATAAAGGCTCCAGATTTGGTTGTAATGGTTTACGGGGGAAAGGAAGTTAATGTTCTCATGGAAACACCAGGTTTTGCTAATGTGTGAGCAATGCAATCAGGCTGTTCCATGACTATCACCTTCAAGGTTTCCAGCATTGGCCATTACCAGAAACTATCAATGGACTAGAAAACACAGTATGACATGGCAATCTATGTTCCCACAGCTTGTTGTGTCGTGGGCTTTGGTTTTTTCCTTAAAATTAAACTCCCAAATAACAGGACCACTTATTTGACAGCAAAACAGATAAGTTAAATGTTTGTACATTAGGACAATAATAACAATGATTAGCTGAAGTAAATAAAATTATTTGCCACGTGAAAAAGGCTCCTTAAATCACAACGGGGTGGGGGGAACAAAGCATGCCTTGGTCTTTCTGGATTGCATATAAAACTTCCTTTTGGCAATGCCACACCTACCTCCCGGAATTTGTGGTAAGAGACCAGGAAAAAAAATTACGAAAATCTAGTTAACTAACTTGAGCAGGAACTACTGTTTAATAATTTACAGGGCAGTGCTCCAACTGCCAATTTTCAGTCCAACTGTGTCAATAACAGGCTTTCTGTTTCTCCTTCTGTCATCCAAGTGGTAACTAACCTTCACCTCATGGCTGTGAATTAGGCAGACATTATTTTGGCACGCAAGGGAGAGAATATGCAGGTCAAGAAAGCAAACTGCTGGGACGTACTGAGCAAACACATGCAAAAACTTGGTTCTAGGAAGAAACTCATTTTTCAGATCTCATTCAGCGCACAAAACAATACCCATGATTCCTAGAAGCAAGAATCCATCTTTTGGAAACTCGGCTACACCATATTAAAATCTGATCTTCTGTGACAGAGTAACTATGAAACTCAGAATCAGCTCTGTAGATTTGCAAACGTGTCTAGCATGGAAGTCACTGTGACTACCACAGAAGAAAAGTCAGTCTCCTGATTGGAGTCAATGCTGTGGACTGCAGGTCTTCAGAAACCAAAAATCAAAAGCCACACTGGCATCAAGCAGTGATGAAAAAAATTTGCTCCAGCTGGACAGGAAATTTTTCAATGACAACTGCCAGAGATATTTATTTATTTATTTATTTGCCATAGAACATGTCTACATAAGTAGTACTCCATTTAAGAAACACAAAAGTTATTGTTTAAAAAAACCCAAAACAGAACACAGAAAATACCTACCAAGAGGCTTTGAGATAAATTGTTTCAAAGCGTATGTTTCGAGTGCATACTCTGAACTACGCATGTGCATTTGATCCTATTAATGCCTTACACAGTCATCTCCATAAACACACTCCCTGGAGGCATGACTATACTCACTCCTTCAGCATTTGCTACCACCATAAATCAATCTAACCCAAACACACTGAACTGCGACTGTACATGGTGTATATGAAAGCATAATGAAATATTGCAACGGGAAAAACGAATAAAACAGCAAAGAACTTGATGAGAGTAAACACTGGTTTCAGAACTGAAATCTAAGGAAAAAGGGGCTTTGCATTCAAAAGCTCTCAAGGAGAAAAAGATGAGCCATAGCACCACTATGTCAGCTGTTAAGAACAAAACCAACTGTGAACAAAGACAGATGGGAGGCTAAGATTTACACATGCAGAAACAAGCATTTATAATTAATCAGGGAGAAGAAGGGTGCCTATTTCATTATTAACTCAAACTGATCTAAGTTCATACCACAGAAAAAAGCATGGTTCTGCCTTGTACACTCCTACTGCCCACTACCACCATGCTGACAGCGCAGCACAAGCCATATTTTGATGATATGTTGCTCTTTTCTTAATTACATCTGGAAATCCCCACCCTCTTTCTCCATTTTGGAAACACACCTTCCCACACACACACCTTCCTAGTAACATGCATCATCAACTCTTCTCTCTCTTTGTACTCTTCTTCTTTGCCATTCTGAAATAATCTTCGGAAGTAAAGAAACCACTAGCCACAGAAAGGCTTTTTCATTCTAGGCCATGAGATTAATGGCTAACTAAATATTAGTAAGTGGGGGGGAAAGTTCATAAATCCCT
The DNA here is from genome assembly GCA_013399095.1 of Psophia crepitans. Taxonomy (NCBI): domain Eukaryota; kingdom Metazoa; phylum Chordata; class Aves; order Gruiformes; family Psophiidae; genus Psophia; species Psophia crepitans. Next base: position 14,901 of record VWZZ01004639.1, on the reverse strand, counting down.
AAAAGTATTTCTGTTTTAGGTCAGTCTGTGAGCTGCACGCTCATGCACACTTCAGTGGAGGAGCACCAATCAAGTCCAAAATAGAGGAAACATTGTTCATTCATACCCATTTCTCACTGAACTGAATTCTATTCAGAAATTACACTTTCCCTCATCCTCAATAAAGGGAAAAAACCCCAACCACCACCAGCAACAGGAACAAAAAACTCCAAAACTATTTAAAGAAATAAAAAAAGCTCTATTCCCAAAGAATGATCCTGTTAAAGAAAAAGGACTTGATCTTGTTTCACATCCTCTGCTAAAAGCAACCTACACTCTCATTTTTGTGATGAAGGACATGTGTACCACGAAATGGTGAAGTTCAGCCCTCAAAACTGCAGAAACCACCAAAATTGTAAAGTTAACAGTTTCTTGGACTCTCAGCAGAAGAGGAAATTGACACATATGAGTAAGAAATTGCCTTTACAGGTGCAGGGCAACAGCAAGTGGATTGGAGAAAATAAGCACTCTGCAGCTACAGGACTTCCATAAAAGTGTTGTATTTAACTAAAACCCAAATAGTAGGCAGTATAAATAAAGCAGAATTATATGATGTTATAATCTTAATATAAAACTTGTACAGGTATATACAACATACTTTCTGCTCTCCTTTTTGTCCACTCATTTTGCTCTGAAGAGGTAGAAACATTCCAGTAGTTAGCACATAAGCTACACATAGTCTGAATTTCCACTCTTTGGGTGCTAGTCCCAGACCATCCTTTTTTTTTTCCCCCATCATGTAAAAATATATTTTAAACAGAGGTACTCTTCTAGACCTCTACTGTACCAGATTATGAGTAAGCAAACTGATTTTTCTCAGTAACTTAGTAGCATCATGCTATGGCAAGTAGAGCAGGGTGCAAGGCAGTGCTTGCTTTTCCTTAAAGCCTTTTCAAAACTAAAAGATGCAACATAGTTTGGTTTAAAAAAAAAAAACCACCAAAGAAACAAAAACCAGACATAGGCACCTTTTCCTTCTCACAGCAGGCTTTCTTCTCTGCCCTCTGTGCCCCCCACCCCGCCCCCTCCCACTGCCACTCCTTTTGAGTGGAGCTGACTCTGCATACCGATAGCTATTTTGTCTCAGAAGGCTGTGCTGGGAATTGCAATTTTCCCAGAGAGGGGGGATCCAAGAGCAGCTGTGGCCAGTGTTAGAAGACACTGAGCAACAGGACAGTGACGTGCCTCACATGTAATGTGAAAAGCCTGGCCCCTCTCCTCAGTAAAACAAGATGTGGGCTAGGGAAGAATTGCATAAATCCAAAGAAAATGACAAACCACAAAAGCATGTTCTAGCAGTTAAAAATAAGAGAGATTACACGTATTGTTCTCCTGTTACAGTCTTCAGAGACTACTGTGGCTGTGTACATATCAGAAGCTACAAGTCCTGAATAACAACCATACAGAATATTGTTCTTTAGGAAATTGCTTATGGATTAGAAACAGTTGCACTCTTGATTCCTTATCTGTTGTTACTAAAATTTCATGTAAGCTCTCTTGATCTCTTCAGCCTATTTCTGTATGGATTTCCTGAAGCCATTTGCTAAGTCTACATTAATCCTTAAAAATTCAAGCAGATTTTTAAAAAGTAGACTGATGATGGCAGTGGTTTATACATACTCTGACGTAAGAGAATAATTTTGACAGCAGTTTCCCAGTATTACATTGCCTCAGTGAATGGTGAGCCCGCAGGGTATTGCAGGCTCTGACTACCTCCTACCTTCTATACCCTGGTCCTTAAAGTAGCACAGACAGTTCTAATAGAAAAGAAGGCAAATTTAACTCAAAGTGCTTACCACACTGCCACCAACAATGGTGGTAATGTGGTTAAGTGTCTTACTGTTGTATTAGTTTGGTATGAAATTAAATCAGTGTCATAATTATTCTGTATTTTATCATCAGATTAATAAAACACAGTAAACAGAGATGAACTGCAATTAAAATGGGTCTCAAACATTACTTGAGAGTTGCTTTTGGTAAGGAGTCCAAACTGTGAAAGTTTTGTTTCTGTATAGATTTCTTCTATAACCAGTGGAACCATAATTTCTCCCTGAAAAAGAAGTGGTTTTGAGACAGACCATTCACTCCTATATATCAACTGAAGTGATTTTCATTTTTCTTTACGAACAACACAAACTGAAAAAAAAAATCCCACTAACCACTTAATGATCTGTCAAGTTAGTTAGCTTGTATTAGTTGAAAAGTGAGTTGAGAGACTGGGGGTTTGGATTTGCATTCACCCTTCCTGGACTAAGTAAATACTTGCTGCTAATCCTCATGGGGTAAAGTTCAGGCTAAGTTTCCCATAACCCGAAAGGGTGAATTCATTACTTACTTCCCAGTAATCCTGGATTCCCCTGGAATCCATGGAAAAACAAGGATACATGCGTGCCTCTGTGTGTATAAAAATATCCATGTATGCACATGTGAACACATCACACACACAAACCCCCCCCCACTCAGAAACAGTCTTTTCTTATATTCCACATCCCATTGTTAAATAACCTCTGATCCTGGAGAGCTTCAGATCAAGGTCCTTAGTGAGGAGAAGTAAGCTTTCCCTCTCCTTCCTGCCACCCTATCAGGGGCATTCTTAAATTACAGTGGAGGAAGCTGTATCAATTCAGCTGATGGCATCCTTTGACAAAAAACACAGGTCAAACAACTCTCCCTACTCTTAAATCACAGAGTTGAAAAACAAACACCATCCATGAAGGACACCTGCTCCTGTGTTTCAACAACAGCGAATTTTGAATGTGCCACAAAGCAGGGGTTTTATCTAACACTTCCTACAGCATCAGATCCTGGGGTTTCAACAGCAAGCTTCATAGACCTATTCCATTACTGAAAAGCTGCATTTTAGCATTCTGGGGGAAAAAGCACTTAAAAGGAAGGAACAGCTATACTAGATCAGACCCAAAATCCACCTTGCTCAGCATCCTGTCTCTAACACTGGATGCCAAATTAACAGCAAGGCAGCCATAAAGCACAGTTATTTTCCATGCAGCAGCTACTTCCGGTTGAGGAACGCTTAGAGCCAGAATGAACACTTTTGTGTGTTTGGTGGGGCAGGTGTTTGTCCAAGGTTATCCACTTGCTTTTTGATCCACACACCCACTACAACTGGGTATTATGGATGTCAAACACTTGCAGCTTCACCATATACTGCATGAAGAGCACTTACTCTGCCTAGACTGAACTACAGCTTGCTGACTGCATTTGATGCCTACCATCATGTATAAAGAACAACCATCCCTTGTGTCTCCCAGACACAAGAACTTTCTGCAACACTCAGGATCCTGAAGATCCCCATGACGGTTCTCCTCAGCTGGCTGTTGCCCAGCCTGTAACCTATACTGTGGATTCCTGTACAGAAACTACTGCACAGCTTCAGTTATCCCCCTTGTTCTCCTCTTCATGCCTTTCCCAGAACTCCAAAACTCCACTCGTGACCTCCCCACAGCAAACAACAAATCCAGTTTATTTCTAAGCTACTTTGTAACTTTTATCTTAACATTCATCCCATGATAACACCGTCTTACCACGAGGCTGCATGATTTATCTACAGGCCATGCATGTGTAGCCTTTGGCAATGCCAGGCGTGTATGCATTCATTAGTCTCCCTCATCCTTGTCACTGACTCTTTCAGAAGGAAACTCCAAGAGACTTCAGAAGCACGATTTCCTTTTCCAGAAGCCACTTTGACTCTTCCCCAGACTACTACACTCACCGCCACGTCCAACACCAGTTCCGGTTTTGTAAAATACTTCCCATCACTTTTCCTGGCAGGTGCTAGATTTAATGGACGACAGCTCCTACATGTCTTCTAAACTCAAAAAAACCACCACAATAAGAAAGGTGGACTGTGTGGTGCCAGCTACATTTGTCTGGTACCACGGTAATCTGAAGCAGAAAGGTTGCACACCATGCTCGGCAGGAGAAACATTTCGTCCACCAAGCTCCCTGTCACCATGTCTCAACATCCACCCATCTGGCCAGACTGTTCTGTAAATTCTGTGGCCAGCACTCCCAGTTCCAGTGACTTTTAATAATTCTGGACAAAGGAAAATATACTTACAAAAAAGCAGCATAATATGTATTTTCCCTTGTAAAAAACACTGTAGAGTAAATTAAGCAAATAGTTCTGTTTGCCCTTTTCTTGCCTTTTTTTTTTTTTTTTTTTTAAAATCATGCATGTGCTTTCACTCCTTGCAGGACAGAACTGGAAGGCAAAAAGATGTTAAAATAGTGTGATGCGTTTCACAAAAATGTAAACCAGATACCTTCCCAGAGGACAGTAAATTTAAACAATTTCCACAGCACTCAATAGCAACACCCAGTATTAGGAGGTAGAAGTGACAACAAGACTGATTACTCACTGGAACGCCAACTGTCCTGAGGTATCTTTTCAATAAATACATGCATTAAAAAAACCCAGACAAATTATACCTCACCTTTTTTAAAGTATACGCAAAGACCAAACTCAAAGAGAAAGTATCAAACAAATATGTTTGTCTCAAAAGAGGTAAAAAGAATTGGTTTATTATTTCCTTGAAGACCTTGGATAAAACTGATTTCAAAATAAATTAAAAATATATGCCACTGATGTGCATATTAATGAAACAATTCCATCTTCCATTTTTATTCCATATCTCTTCCTCTAAGTCCTTCAAGAATTATTCTGGTGATATTCTATTCACACACAAGTTTTAAGCAGCAAACCATCACCTAATGGTGAAACCTTTACCTGAAGAGTACCTATTATCACCAGCTTTGTCTGTTCAGTCTCCTGAAAATAATAGTCCTGTAAAGCTGATCTATAAATTTCAGTCAAAAGACTCTACAGGAGAAGGCATGAACCTAGAATACATACCCTCAGCTATATACTCCTGGCAACAGCGAGAAAAGTGGTGTCAATGGCTAACAGACACATCTGAGGCAGCAGTAGCATCACGAGGAAAATACACAGCAAAACAGTTTGCAAGATACTGCACAGCAGCAGCACACACCGCTATGTAAGTAGGTACGTTCCCGTTCTTCACGAAGGACTTCCACTCCTCTGGCAATCCTGCACTGCCAGGAGCACTGCCACAAACGGCTAGTCTAACCTTCGGATGTCCCCCAATGCTTTTGAGTTTTGGAGGCAGAAGGCCAAAGTCCCACAAAATTTGTAATGCATTTATAAATAAACATCAACCATTTATGCCTATAAATGTATACAAATATTTGGGAACACAAATATATCTGTTGGTGCAGCTTCTTTTCCTTAAGTTTTAAAGCATCAGCATACAGGAAAGAAAGTGTGAGGCCAACCCAAGGTTGGTAACAATCATTTAGAGGGAGCAGAAGTGCTGTTACTTGCAGCTTCTAATATTTTGCATATTATACAACGAATGTTACAATGTACATTCAATGTCGATTTTCTAAATATTGTACAATGATACACAAATTAAATGTTTTGCCACACCAACACTAACTGTAAGCCCATCAGTTGGAACATCTGAGCAACCTTGTTCTGTTGCAGAGTGTCTCGGTAAACCAGTCTCAGTGGCTAGAAAAGGCCCTACCTTCTCTTCCTGATGTACTCTGTTGACATTTTCCATCTGAAAGTTGTGCAAGGACTGGATTTTGTCGATCTGCTGTCGTTGCTTCTCTAGCTCCCCTTGGAATTCATTCTTTTTGAGCTCCACAGCACCCCTCTCCGCTGCTGCCCTGCGGACTTTGCCTTCCAGATCCATGACCCGACCCTAAGGAAGGGCAAAATTAGCCAAAGCAAATAGAAATGTTTCCTCCTTGACAGACTTTTCTCCAATAGATTCAAGGAATACCAAATTTCACAGAACTAACAATGCTAATGTCATCAAAGTCTTGTGTCAGCTGGGCATACCTGCCACACACACAGACACACACACCAGTTTTACAGCATATTCTGTAGAGATTATCAAAATTTCAGTTTAAGATAAGAGAAATGCAAAGTTGCCTCAGTACTTGAGATTTAAAAAAAAAACAACCCACCATGAAAAAAACAAAACACCTCCACCAAAAAAAAAAACCCCAAACATAGAAAAGACTGCAGTCCACAACCTTTCTGAAGTACAAGGTCAAACAATTTTTTAAATTTAATCCAGACAATTCAGGTATCACTGCACTTGCCAGTTTGATTCTAAACTAACTCAGAAGGAAAACTCATCTCTCGAATACATGTTCCTGACAGACCTGGGAAAGAGTAGAGGGAAGAAAACACTGCCTAACTTTTAGAGGAACTACCATATGGCTGTTACTCAGAAACACATTCATTTACAAGCAGAAAATCATCGTCGTTCTTGATTGCTCAAAGAGCAGTGACAGTCAGAGGAAAATTCAACAGCATCACATACTGCACATAAAAACAGAGACAGAAGGTAAGGAATCAAGCCTGATGCTGTGACAAGCTTTTTTCTTTTTCTCCTTTTTTTTTTGATGTACCAATTTAGTTCTGTAGGACATTGTTTCTAAACATTTTGGGTTAAAATCACTCTTTGGCAGCCTGGAAGAGTACAAAGACACATGGCTGACGGGAAATAAAATAGGAACAGAATTTACTCAGGTAGAAAGACCTGGAAACTCCAGTTGGATTAAAAAGTACATCTAATAAAAACTGCATATTCCAAGACTCTAAGAAAATGGATTACATCTTCTTCCATCACAGTATGCTGCATATTACTGCCTGCTGACTCTGCTTCTCTGCCACAGAAAGCGAGACAACAGAAAGGAGGTGGCGGGGGGGGGGGAGGAAAAACACTTGCAGTTTAGCTGTAAGAGCAAAGAAAAGCACTTATTCCATTTTAGTCATAATGTCTGCAAAGTCTTGCTGACACACGAACAGGCTGACAGAGTGCTTCAGAAGCTCCATCCACATCTTTGGCTATGCTTTTATTTCATTCAGACTGCATGACTATACTGAAGTGAAACGATTTTCAAGCTTACTTTGGGAGAAATGTACAAGATGACACAGTAAATCAGTAACAGTAAAGAGGACCTTGAATCTCTAGGTTATTGAGATCAAGAATAAGCTAGTATGTTATAGTAGCTCATTTTCCTCACTATCAGCTGCCTCACAGCTGTTGAGCAAAGCTTCCGCAGTACTGACACAGTTACCACCTGCTGGTAGCCACCATCCTGAAGTCACTGACTAACTGGAAAACAAGGGATGACCAGAGTCCCAGAAGACAGGGCATCATACCCTCCACCAAGGGAAAGCTAAGATACACCCTTAACTTCATGGCCAGAGACACGTGTTCCATTTGAATAGTGCCCACTCTGATGTGAAACAGGAGTTCAATTCCTTCCACTGTCAATTCAGTACTAGAATTTGGCTCAATTACAAAGAGGGTACAAATTCAGCAGAAAAACTTGGGAGGGGTTCTCATCAGCCATGTTTAATCACCAGGCTGTTCCAGAATGTTATTCACATACTCCTCAACTTCAGAAAGCATGCTCCAGAATGGATTAAAATCCAAGCTCAACAGTCTAAGAATATACAGTTACTGTTAGAAAAATAGTAGGCAAGGTAATTATTCCATGAGTTGTATGCTCTCTTTAGGAAAGGCTTCTAAAAAACACAAATTCAGATTCGTAGACACTGTTTCTGAATAAGCTAGATTCCCTTGTACTTGGTGGGAAAGCATGCATACATCCTTATGGGTCATGTAAGAAAAAAAAAATCTAGGGAGACAAGCAAACCACAGATACCCATTTGGATTACAGACGGAGTGCCAGTCTCAAGGTACACTCAGGAAGAAAAACAAGAGGATAGCATTTACTCCATCTGTAAACCGAAACAGCACAAGATAGCTGAATGCTTTGTGCAAACAGACATAGCAAGTACCATACACGCAGGTCTTCAAGTTTTGGGTCCCCTTTCCCAATAAACAGGCATCTCTCCATTCCCCCCCATCTCCCACTACTGATAAGCAACAACTGTAGTATTTGTGAAAATTCCTACACAAGCTGAAGGTCTTGGCCAACCACATGCAGGGGAAGCATCCTTCTTGTTGTGGACTATATTAAACACACAAGTACAAGACAACATGCAGAGCAATAGGAAAGTTACCTGCAGATCCACGCTGCGAGAACTTGCAACCCAGTAATTGAAACCCAAAACAATGATGCACGCCACGAGCACAGCCACGAGCACAGGTGGAGACTTCATCCCTCGGCAGCTATTTCCTAACCCTACCATTTCAAGAAAAAATCAAACTCAAGGAACCACACTGTGCAGAAACCTGCAAATTAAAATAGACAGATTAACTTGTATCCTTCAGTACGGTTATTTTATACACACAATCAAACTTTTACTGCAATAACACAACAGCTTTCAGCTGAAGGGACTACAACCAGCAAAGTAGGCATACTGTCTAGATATTTCCATCCAAAGGACTGAGAAAGGCCATCCTGTAAGCAAAGCTTCACATGGACTTGGGAGGGGAAAGTCTTGGATATTCCTAACAATATGATGAAAATCTGCAATAAACAGAACAAATCAGCCATCCTTTTACTGTATATTCCACCCAAAATGCTAATTAGACAACACTGGTCTACAGATAGAGGACAGATTCCCTGTTACCTCTTTCAGTCACAAAATAAACTTAGTCTCACTGTTTCAGGAGTGCCTGAGAAGTACAGAGCCACCTCGCCTCACACAGACTCCCTGAAAACCATGAACCACAGATCTCCAGACTGGCAAAAAATGAGAGGTGGAAAACTGGGACGATCAGGACTGCCACATCAGAGAAGAACAAGATAATTCACTCACTTTGGCTTGCTGGGGTAAAATACTACATTTCAAAAACCACACAACAGAACCTGTCACAAAGTCATTTGTGTCCTGTTCTTTGTTGTAAGAATATTAGTTGGTACACTTGAAAACATGGAAAAGTTACTAAACATAGCACTGCAAGACATAGTCATAGTGCATCATTCCAAGCGTTACTTGAACAAAATCATTGGTGTTTTCCTCCTAGAAGTCAGAAGCAGAGAAAGTAGTCCATGTTATGAGCAGAAAGAGTTTGCAGTGGAATTTAACTACTGGATAAATATATGGGACTAGCTGTTTAGCTCAGAAATCCTCCCAGGTAAAGCAAATTGTTCCAAAGAAGAATGATTAGTTCACCATGCAGCGTAAGCACAGGTGCAAAACCGTGTTAAAGCAATGCTGATACACCTACTGAGTACACAAATCCAGCAGCCTCAGCAAGTGTTCTGTTTTCAGCTATTAAAAACAAGCAGGCAAGAAAGCACTGGCTTCGCTGAAGCATGTTTGACTTCAATACATTGTTCACTGAAGCATGTTTGACTTCAATACATTGTTCTCTCTAGAAAATTCAGTGTTGTTTGCCCTTAAATAATTTATGTTAATTGGGAATATATTTTCATACACAACAGAAGGAAAGATAAAAGGAAGAGAAAAGAGATGAAACACACAAAAGGATCTTCCATCTGAAGAGCACAGACCCAAAACTTTACCTTGGTTGCAATATAAATATTCCTTCTCTCATCAGGTTAAAAATAAAAACTGTTTAACTTTCTATCACGGATAGACACATGCTTTTGGAGAAGAGATAAGTTAATCAGTTCAGTAAGTACATTTACATGGAAATGTATTTGTATGTGCTGTTTTCCAGGAAACATCTGGTTTGACACAGTTTTTTCAGATGTAAATAAGATACGTTTCTGATTTTATGGGTCAGAAAGTGATTTTACTGAACATGAAGGAATTTGTCTTTCATAAATGTTTACTACAGATGTGAAAACGAGATGCTGTATCATGTGCATAACGCTCTACATTTGGTAGAGCATATAATTCCTGACTTCTGAACAGCAGACATCATCCTCCTGCTTGGCCAACCTAGCAGTGCTTCATTGAGAGGGAGACGTTTTAGACTATGAGATATTCAAGCAGATTAATATAGAACATACTTTTATGTCCCATACTAATATACTATCAGTCTGAGCAATTCCTTTTTACTGTATTCAGCTGAAGTAGGATAGCTGGTATCCAGTAATCTTGCACCACAGATAATTAACAGGGACACCAAGTCTCAAGACTAAGACATCAGAAGCAAGGGTAGAGCAAAACAATTCGTGTGCATCAGACTCCCAGAAGGAAAGCCAAGTCTCTCTGCTCACAACGTCCAGCTCTGCGTATTTGCACAAGACCTGCCGAGCAGGAACAAGCAGAACAGATGATGAAGAATTCAATAAAAGCAGCACACAGCCGGGGCAAAGCAAAACAAGTTCCTTATCTCCCACCTGCCTATTGACCATTGCCTCCACCACCCAGCCACCATGTGCCAGAAAGTCAGTATAAGCCAGAGCAGCACATGAACACCCTGGGGCAGTCAGAGCGATCAGTGAAAAGCAAAGGCACATTTTACTTGGAGGTCTGCACCCCCAAGTAAGGACAGAGCCTTAGGAAAACCCCTTTGGAAAGGCAGGTCCATAACCAGAGACAAAAAGGAAGAAACCAACCAACAAGGACTGGAGGGCTACCAGAGAGCACTGAGAGGACACACAACCCCATCCCAGCCATACTGGCCAACAGGTGACCGCTCTCCCCAGGCTGGGGAAACCTCCTCCCATGGAGGGACTCCCACAGACAGACAATGGTGTTATCCTCACCTTTTGCAGGCTCTTCCCCAGTACCTCAGTGAGATTCTGGAGGAAATTACCTGGGTTGGGTTTGGTTTTTTTTCAGATAATGCCATGAAATTCCTAAATCTTACTGCTTGAATAAAAATACAGCAGCTTAACCAAGCAAGCTAAACAAAACCTTTCCTACTGATATAACTAAATCAGACTAAAAGGTACTAGAAACTGGATTTAAAAAAAAAAAACAAACCCACACACTTTGAAAAACATTATTTTTAAAAAAGTGAATCAGAGAGCAAACATTTCTACTCCCAGTCTTCCATAAAAAGCAGATGGCTTGGGGGCAGGTAGAAATGCAGAGGTGACAGAAAGGAGTCAAAACCTTTCATTTTTACTTTCATGTATGATTAACACAGAGCAGTGATCATCCTTGAAAGACAAATCCAACCGCTGGTTCTCACTCAGGCCTGGATGCTACCCTCAAGTACCACTATTCACAGTTGTGTTACAGCCTACAGCAGCCTTTATGCTTCCAAGTGTGCACTGCCTGCCTTTGGGGTCAGACACTGGGTCTAATACACTGCCACAAAACACGGCACACAGATTTCCTACAGTCCTCTCCAGCAACACTATTTGGGGGTGGTTTTTTTCAAATTTGCAACCCAAACGTTTTTACTATGGAGATTTAGTTTGTACAATGAACTCAAGCCTGCTGACCACAAACTTTCTAATAACTTTCAGAGGGATCCACAAACTGCAGGATGAAAGGAAAAAAAAAAACCCAACCAAAAAAACCCAACTCTCCTGAAACATTCAGCCACAGCCACTTTTCAAACTTCTGTACTTTGGACAAATGGCTCGCTTCAAAGTGGCACCCAACCCCCCCACCCCCAAAAAAAAATTCAAACATAGATGCTGCAGGATGTCACTGAGTCACTATTTGCCCAAATCATCAAGTTACACTTTTCACAGGAACAGAAAGGGGAGAAGAATTTATGGCACAACACATTCAGCTCTCACCCTTCTCAGGAATAATCATCCGATATTCAATGCAGATCTTAGGTCTTCTTTTCTAATACATTTTAAACTACAGGTTAACAGATTGGAAGTACGCAAATACTCAAAAAGCATTACCCATTCAGGGAAAGGGTGACTGTTACCACTTCTTCATTAATTATTTTTCAAATCAAGAAGTATCTCTGTTTTCAAATTACTATTTTTACAACCTAATAACCAATCACCCACAATGTCCCACTCTTTATCTGACTAAAGAGAAATCCCAAACAGCTGAAGAGATGCCAGAGGATAAGGTATGGGTCTATTCAAACGAAGTTAAGTTAGGTAACTAAAGCTAACTTGACAAAAATCTTCTAAAAAACCCGCAAAAAGTTTGCAGACATGCTGTCTAGGTGTACGTGCAGACAAGAGTACTACCACCTGAAAATACCGCGTACGAAAACAGAATTAAACTTCTGCACCAGAAGGATCTCAACAGTTAGCCAGACTAACCGTTGCGGGTGTTTTTCCCACACAGCACGAAGTGTATCGTTAGGATCACAATGAACAGGACACCCACTTGATCTCAGAAAAAGACGTCAGGAAACGGAGCACTGCAAGTTTCGGTATGTGGTGAGAAACCCACAAAACTGCTACCATCCCCCTAGCCCTGTAGCACTACACATATGGTTTCACTGTAAAACATGCAAACCTGCCCCTAGGAGGGAAAAAAAATCAGCACTGCAAATAGTTCTTTGTGTTAGCGAAGAACGCTGGCACCCCCCCGCGGCGAGTGGGCAGCTCCCGCGGGACGGAGCCCGCCCGCGGCGGCACCTTGCCACCCGCTCCGCCGGCCTCGCCTCCTACCGACAGCGGCAGCTGCCGCCCCCCCGTCGCACACCCCCCGCGCCGGAGACGCCGCTCGCCTTCCCCCGCCGGCCACCGCCTGCG
>VWZZ01004638.1:110126-125934 GCA_013399095.1 Psophia crepitans | reverse complement strand
CGGCGGACCCAGCCTGCGGCAGGAGCGCTGGCCCTGCTCCGCCGGGCTCAAGGCTCTGCCGCCGCCGTGGTGGTCTGAGGGCACCGGGACTGCTCCCGGTGCTTCTGCCTTGCTTTGGCGTGGCCGGGTGTCTCGGGGGGGGCGGGGGGCCGCGCCGGGGCGCAGGNGGCCGCAGGGCGGGGGTTGGTGCGGTGGGAGAGGTGGGCTTGAGCAGGCTTCCCGTGTTTCTGCTGCTGTTGCCGCCTCGCCAGGAGGTTGTACGAGGGCTGGAGTTAACTCGGCGTGGTTGGATCACTTGGTCACGTAGAAGATGCAAGGTTCACGCTTCCTTGGAGTAAAGCGAGCAAAAGTGCGTGTGTGTGCAGTGATCTGCTGCAGCCAGCCGGTTTTTTCCTTCCAGTCGCCTGTTTCGGGTGTGATTCTACAAGAGATGACTTCTTTTCTTCCACCTCTGTCGCTGCTGTGGCTTTTTAGCTTTAAAAACAATCAAAGCCTCAAAAACTCGCAGCAGCTAGGTGCATCTGTTGCATTTTTTAATGTGAGATAGCTTTCTGAAGACGTTAAGTCCCCAAGACGCTGTTCTTGCAATTCGAATTTATCTCCCTGTCTGGCTGTAATAATGCTTCAACCGTTCATTCTCACTTAAAGTCCATAATTTCCAGTCTAAGTGCGTCTTTGAGAGTTGGATTTGCGGCACGCTCATTGTGTTGCAGTCAGACTGGAACAAAGCCCAGGTAAATGCTTGAGCAGGAGTCGGTTGCAGATCTGTGGCTTGAAAGTTAAACCCGATTGCTTGCACAGCCACCTTCTCAGGCTGGTACTTTTTGATTTTTCTGGGAGGAGGAGTTGTGTTCAAGCAATGTTTTCTGTGTTTGTGTGGGGTGACTTCTAAGTTTTCTTTCCGCAGGAATGAAAAAAGCAGCATTTCACAGATCTCTGCGTAGAAGTAGTGAAATTACTGTATATAGTGTCGTTATCAGTGAAATGCATAATCTAATTTAAGGTGCAGTGATATTTTGGCTTTACTTTTAGACTATTCAGCTATTTTCTAACTGGGGTCCTAATTATGATTTCATTTTCCTTCCTGAAAGATTGCAGATTATTTGGTAGGTGATTTCAAATCCATTTGCTTTAACGTCTGTGTTTGTGCAGTTCTTTAGAGAAGTGCGAATGGTAACAAACTTCCTGCAGTTCTCTCTGCTGGGGCTTCTTTTGTCTCGCTCATTAATAATAGGATCGTCTAGGTGGTGGTGAAATTTGGAGCTGAGCCAAGGAGCTGATACCAATCGTGTGGAGGTGAGGTGTAACAAGCCTTGCTTGCACAGATGAAATCTTGTGGATCATAAAGCCTGTTGGAGAAAATTCTCCATGTTTTAAATGCTGCCAGTCGTTAATTGAGGAATGCTGTGGATAAACCTAGGATTATGGGGTAGTACAATGCAAAATAGCACGGTTATCTTGGTCCTCCTGCATTCAGCTCTACGCCAAGGTACCCAGAGTTATGTTTTGGGATTGACTACTGTTGTGCTATCTAATTCAGGACTGTTACTTACACAGCTGGCTGCTTTGACAAACATAAACCAGAGATTGTTTCCAAATGTGCCAAACTGCAGTAGTGAACCACACCAAAACTTGCAAGGGTCAGGTCGCAGTTGTTGGTAGAAGTTCTGTGTGGAATACAGAACTAATACTGCCTATTATTTTGCTGCTGAGTTCATGAACAAACATGGTTAATTTTTAGAGTACCGAATTGGTAGAGAAAAGCAGGTTATAAGTAAAATGTGACCTCTTTGCTTCCATAACTTAAAAATCACTTCTTAATTTTTTTCTGAATCAGTTGTTGTGAGAGTCAGACAGACAGATAGATGTCTTATTCCGCTGTTTCTTGGAGATTAAATATTATGATGCTGTGCCCATAAGGTAAAGAAAAATGCGGTGCAGCAGTTCTCCCCTCCAGTTCCCCGCTGCCTCCTCTGGTACTTCAAAACTGAACAGTCTTAGGTTCATCCTGGGAAAAGAAATGTGACTTGGCCTTGTAAACTTGAATTAATTAAGAATACTCTGGAAAAAATGGCCAATGTGTAGCACTGTGGCTATTGCTTAACAACAAAGCATGCCCTCCTCTCCCATCATATGTAATATAATACACATCTATGTATTTGAAAATCATCATGACTGGCTCTTTGTGACTCTGGGTTGATCAGGTTGCAGATGAGTGTTGAGCTGTAGGCACGGTGAAAGCTTTTCCAGAGTCCTCTCCATGTGTTTGCTAGTGGCCTTGCACTTGCTGGCATCTGTAACCAAAAAAAAAAAATGCTTCAGATTGGCATGATTCCTGCGTTAATTTGTTGTAATGAAATTGGAGTAGAGGAATAAGAATGCTGAGAAAGGGAAAGTAAATTTATTTTTCATATTTTTCAGAAGGAAACAGTCTGTACCTTGTCATTCTTCGCCTTCCTCCCTTTCCATCCTTCCACTGCTCACGTATCTAGACTTAATTATTTTTAGATCTGAAAGCATATTTAGAATAATGTAATGTCTTGCACAGCGCAGCCCGTAGCAATTACTAGGTGAAGGTCTCTGTTGAAATCAATAATTTCTGGTTGGCCTGAAGCAGTAATTTTCAGATTGTTAACCTCCGTGGATCAGTCAGCTGCTGTGGAGATGATAGCGAAGATACCGAAGGGAAGCACTTCTTCCAGCCTCTGAATGCATGAATTTGCTCTTCAGCTGGAAATTCATAGGTTTTCAAGTGGAGGAAGATTGACCATGAAACCGGAATTTATCAGAAAGAGGTACACTCTGTTTAAGATAAATGAATGATGATGTATTGTGTCCCTGAGTAAGTTCCAGTATTTCATCATCCCTGTGTTAATGTGCATTCTGTCTGGCCTGGGCTTGTTTAGCCTAGGGAAGAGAAGGCTTGAGCGGGACTTAATCGTAGCCTTGGATACCTGTCAGGCTGCCGTCAGGAAAATGGAGCCAGGCTTTCCACAAGGGTGTTTGGTGGGAGCACAGGAGACAAGGGCCATAAATAGGAACAGAAGGGATTCTCGTTGGACACAAGAGAGCTGCCCTCTGCTTGAGGATGGCCAAGCATTTGAACAGGTGGTGTGGTCTCCAGCACTGGAGCTTTTGGGGCCGAAAGCGGATAAAGGTGTGGGCAAGCTGGTCTCGTCTCCGAGCTGACCCTGCTTGGAGCTGGAGGAGGTCCCTTACAGCCTGAATTATTCTGTGATTCTATGCTAATTTATTTAGTTTCTTCTGTTGACAGTGTGTGCCCCTGCTAAAGGAAGATGATCTGTTATCAGGTGGTTCTTGGTGTAGTTGAAAAGGTGATCCGTTTGAGAGAAGATTAACTGGCCCTGTGATGCTGGTTCCATTGTGCTCCTAGAAAGTGTGCACAGGAGGCGCCCCTATCTTTGTAAGTTTTAGTGGCAGTGGAAAAGAGATAAAAGGAAAAATAGTCTAAAAACTGCTCACTCTTTTTAATCTGAGCGATCAAAAATACATGCATGTTAGAAATTGCATGAATAACAGGAACCGAAACAACTGAGAGCTCTTTCGTTGTCCTTATTTACTCTTGTTAATGAGTAGTGAAGGGCGCAGCAACTGATGGTCTGAATCATGTTTGCAGTGGATTCACATGTAACCCTGGACCGACAGCACTGATTTAAAGGGAGCATTGGTACTCTATTGTTACACTGATTTTTCAAATCTTCCAGAAAACAAGCCTGAATTCAGTTTACCTTTGGTGCGGTGGTGTGTTGGGCCAGCTTTAATATCCAGGGAGCATAGTTTGTTTATGCTCTGGTTACTTACGGGCTTAGGCAGCCATAACTGGATAATAGATGGCAATGTTTCTTCCACTAGCATGTATTGGTTTGAGGGTTTTCCTCTTTAAATTCAGCGTTTTCTTTCTTGGTGTTCCACAGATCACACAGTCGTTACTGAGCTTATTTCCCCGCGATGGTTGTTCATCGGTTCTTTCAGTATGCCTTGCTTTCTAAATGTGGCGAGGCCTCGGAGACCACCTTCATTTTCTTCAGCAATTTACTTTATACTTCGCTGTTGCTTACGGTAGTTTTCATTTACATTTTCTCAGAAGTGTCACTCAGAAGTGCAGGTCTGCTATGCTTGAATTCAGAAAGACTGAATTTTTAAAATTGATAGCAGTAAGCTTACATATGTCCAGTTCTGATAATGCAGTAAATGCTGGCTGAAACAATTATTTGGTCTTCCCCCGTACCGCGGAGATCTGCTGCTGGTCCACCTGCTCCAAATGTCACTGGTGCTTATATGTTTCAGGAAAAGTGATCTGTTTATTTGTCTGTTGGCAGGTGACTCTTTGGTCTTCTGCCAAGTAAAAAGGTGGCTTTTCCTCAAGTTACACCTCCGAGTAGCTCTGGGGATGCGGCTTGAGCAGAAAGATGGAGTTTGTGCTGCAGCATGCTGACAGAATTGACTCCAGGTGGTTTCGTGGTTTCTTGTTCATTGAAGGAAGCAAGGGGAAGAGTTTTCATCCAGACCTTTTGCAGAAATGGGTCTTCAAGGACCCCTTAAGAGTTATGGGCAGTCTTGGTGTGTTCTGGGCTGATCTCATGCCCAGAGTTAAGAGGGATGAGGGTAGACAGGAGCATCTAAGCTGTGACAGACAATGGGAGAAATTCTGTGTTTCTGGATTTTGTGGACAGAAGATCTGTTGCCTGAGGCTATTGTAACCCTAGTCTAACTCAAGGTCACGCATGGCCCGTGTGAAGGCTCCGTTCTCTTCCAGTCTTCCTCTGTCTCATACTTCAATGTACCTTCCTCCTTGGTGCTACTACTGCTCAGGTCATGCAGCTTCACCTAATATTGGTGCCATCTGCCAGAGCAGATAGCAGAGGGGCTTAATTCAGGTGGTTTTCTCCCTTGTAGACCACCATGACTGGTGGCCCAGGACACTACAAGCTGGGGGAGCCTGTGGGGAAAGGAGGGAGAGAGGTTTCGGGTGTAGTGTGGCCTCGGAGGATTTGACATGGTTGAGCAGAACCAAAAGCACCAGGCAGTACAGACTTGGTGGGCTCGGCTGCCGGGATTGTGATGCCCTGTGGAAGTCCTGCTGATGTTGGGAGTCTGTGACTGCACATAGGGAAGCCTGGTGTCGTGGGGAACTGGGAAGCTCTGTATGGTTTAGGGTGTGAATTCCCTCTCCCATGCTGCGGGCTGCTGGACACAGGCGCTTCGCTGTGCGTTCGGGGGTGCGGTGTGCCCCAAGGCGTTGTGTGGGAGTGCCGGGCTGAGGGATGAACGCGGGACAGAAAACAAGCCTGAATTCCAGTGCCGTGTAGGACGAGAGCTGCAGGAATCATAGCGAGAGGTGTATAGAGAGCTGGAGTTTATGCTCGAGGATGTGTCAGTGTGCGGCCTGGCAAAGGTGCTGGAAAATTTGATTTAGACGTCACTGAGGAAAAGTCTGTGGAGCAGCGGTCCTGGTTCTGCCGTGTCAGCGTATACCTGTTGAAGAGAGAGTTGCTGGCAGCTGCAGCTTTTGTGCACGGTATTGAGTTTCGGCTGGAGCATTGACTGTGGGGTGGTATTTGAGGTGGGGATGTATCTCCAGTATGAGCAGATTCCAAGAAATTGAGGGAGTAATGTGAGTTAAAGCATTACACTCCGTCTTGGAGTAGCTCAGCTTTGCTGTGCTTCTGCAAAGAGGCTGTTAATCAAATGGACTGTGATATTCTTAAGTGGGTGTGATGAGGTAGGTTCTAAGGGACACAGGAAAGAAAATTAATTAGCTGAAGGGAACTGTCTCCTTTTCCGTGGGGAATTGAGGTGGAATATCCAATGATACCATTAGACAGTGGTAACTTTCAGCAGGTGCCTTTAAAAGGACAAATGTGCTGCACCTTTTGTGCTTTCTAACTTACTGAAACTTCTTTTATCTGGATTAATATCAACTGAATGTTCTTGCCTCTGTAACCAAACTCTGAAATGAACCACGGAAGGATTTGGCTGGATGGCTCCAAGGCACATCTGTGTCGTCCTAGTGTTTGACATCAGAGCATGAGTGTTCTTCCATCTTTGGGATAGATCTGAAAAGCTTTTTCTATTACATTTATCTCATTAAAACAACCTGATAAATGTATCAATGCAATCTTACATGGATTGTAGCTCATTGAAAGGGACTGGGCTTGGTAACACAGATGATCGTCCTTATCTTGTTCTTTCTTTAGGCGCCTCTCTAAGCTTCTTACGTCTGTAACAGGCAGAAAACATAAGACAGCATAGAGGAAGAGGTGACAAATCAGAAAATGAATATAAAAAAACCTTTCCAGAGAGTGAGAGTGTTCAGCAAAAACATATGAATGGCACTGAAAATAGAGCAAGGCTGTAATAAAACAAACAAAAAAATCATTAATTTCAGCAGCATTTTTTTTTCTTAGTTTTGCTCTCACTTTTTGGCGAGATCAGCATCGTAACCAGTCAAACTTCTACTGATTTTTTTTTTAATTATTTAATAATATTTTACCCACTAAAATACAAAGAACTTTTTAAAGAAAATAGCAACCTAGCATACTGTCTTTTAGTTTTAGAAACTGTAATACTACTTTCGTATCTAAAATACAAAGTCCGTGCTTTCTGGCGGTCTCGGAGGCTTTCTCGCAGTTTCGGGGTCGAACAGAAGACATCTGGCGCTTGAGGGAGGCTGTTGCCTCTGGGTCTAAACCAGGTGCAGCCCAATCTCGGGTTCGTGCGGTGGTACAGTGAGCTGTGAAGGGTGAATGCACACAGCGTGTGTGAAATCAATGTAGCGATAGTTAATTTACTTCAGGAGAATAAGCCGGTGGGTTTTTGCCGGATCTGTGGCTGTTTAGCAGCGATACTGTCGGCTCGGTTCGCACTTGAGTATTTAGGAAGGATATCTGATAGCGATGCGAGTTCCTGGGTAGAAGCTGGAGCTGTGGTGATCCATAAGTAGTGCACAGAAGTGTTTTTCACTCGGACTGGCTGTTGTTTCCACCGCAGCCATCCCGAAGTACGCACCTCGGGTACCTGCAGGTCTGGAATGTCAACAGCAGACTTCAAAACTAAATACTAGTGCGTCTGGTTTTCCAAACAAGACACGAGAGCCCTCCCTGCCTGCGGGTGGGCATCGCTCAGTAAAGTTTCCAGGGATGCTTTAGGGTGGTTTTCTTTCAACATAAAGTCCTTTAACGCGGGCTGAAATTTGATTTCTGCATCAGCTCCGGGTTGGGCTGGTATGTGGCAATTGTGGATGTGCAATCAATACAAGTTCTTCTCTTGTGAAGAAGTAGGTTTAAGTTGTTTGGGGTGTGTGTGTGTTTTGGTTTTTAAACCTGTTGTACTTGGATGGATTTTTAATTTGTGATCTGTTTTCCCAGAGGAGCGACCACACTGGGTAAACTCCTTCAGACTGTGTCACGTATT
Source organism: Psophia crepitans (assembly GCA_013399095.1). Classification (NCBI taxonomy): domain Eukaryota; kingdom Metazoa; phylum Chordata; class Aves; order Gruiformes; family Psophiidae; genus Psophia; species Psophia crepitans. The sequence goes on along the minus strand of VWZZ01004638.1, from coordinate 118,500 downwards.
GCAAGTATTAGTGGCATGCATGTGACGGTGACTGATGCCAGATCGCAGATCTTTTTGGAGCAGTTTAAGTATGAGTTATGTGGCAACAAGTCTGTGAATTTTTAGTCTGTTAGTGCACAGGGTTACTGAGTTTGACCATATTGCCTGGGTGGTTGATGCTGAAATAAGGATGCTTAAAAATGGGATAGGTATGTTTCTATCTTAAGTTCTTTTTTGACTTCATCCTTGAATAAAGTAAATTTTGAAGGCGCATTTAAGATCTCACGGGTGGCCAGCATCAGTTGGGTGTCAGAAATGGGGGAGGCTGTGGCACGCTGTTGTGGTGCATGGCCACGACCAGAGCTGCTCCTGCTGAACCCCTCCTCGCAGGCCACAGAGCATCCCTTTCTCAGCGGGGAGAACTGCTGTGCCAGCGCTCTGTGTTGTCACATTCTCTGCTCCACAGGTGCCAACCGTTTTCTCCCTCAAATAGTCTGGGTGCCGAAGCCCTAGCAGTTGTTCTTGGCTTGCATTTTACTTTGGCTGTTGAATTTACTGCCGTGAAAACTTGCTGGCTACCTCCCGTTACACCGCTGATGTAACAGAAGATATTTGCTCTTCTGTAAATCTGGCCAAATTTGTGTAACCTAAAAACTTTGGGCCTGGGGTTTGAACTCTTACCAACAGGAACTGAAACGGGGGCTCGTGCAGGACAGCTCCAGGCCTACAATACAAAAAGCGCTTTCTCGTCTGACTCGGCACAGAAAGCTCGGTCTGGTAATACTGCCTGTTGAGATCTCAGGGGTATGTTTGTTGCTTCCCTTAAGAATTTGTCAAACGGGTGTGTGAGTAACTGGCAACTACAGGAAGGCAGAATAGCTGCCATGGCCTGCATCCTAGAGCAGTTTCACACCTGAGATGGTTTCCAGACTCACAGTGCAGTACAGACCCATAGCTCAGGGGTTCCTGCTCAGGGATTGTAACGAGGGACTAGTGGCTGACAGATCTTGATGTTTAGCAAGTGTAATGTAGTCTGCTTGAAGTAAACTCAGCTCTTAAAATCTAACATAGGAGGCTTTGAGTGCAGCATTGATGCGTTTTGACTTCTAATTCAGAGAGACAGCAAGATAAAGAAACTAATTTGCTTTCTTGAAAAACTTAATGGTGTGGTAAAGCAATTGTCTGTCCTGATCACGCGTGATAGTTTCTAGACTGGGTCTGTCTGGGCTGCTGAGGGACTTGTGTTCAGAAGTGTGTGCTGCCTCTGAGCTTCCAGTACCTTCACTGCGGATTGTCACCACGGTGAAAAGTCAGGGTTTGTATCTTGAAATTACGACAGGTTCAAAGATAAACGTCAGGTATGCTTCAGCCTTGGTGACAGGATAGAAGAGGAAAGCAAGCTTGGGTTTTTAGCAGAGAGCTAGTGAATTAACTCCGGTTGCGTACCCTCGGAAGTACAGTTCCATAGAATGCCGTTGGATGCTGAAGTACCTGAGGAGCTGAATAGATAAATCGGTTGGTGTAAGCCACTTGCAGACAATCCATATTAACACGTCAGTTCTTTACAGTAAATGAGATCAAGTCAAAATAGCAAGCGCTAGCCAAGTTTCAGATGGTGTCGTTTTCAAAATATGTGTATATAAGGTGGTAATGCTAATTTTTGTTCTTGTTCTCCACTTTTGTATGTGAGTTGTGACCTCACTGAAATAGCTCTCGAAAACACCGAATGCTATAATAAGAAACTAAACCATTTGGTATTCAAGATTTTTACTTCACACAACTCCAGGATACAGAGGTGAGATTTGTCCCACTTCTTCCAAAGGAAAAAAATCAGGTCGGCCGAGAGGATCGGTGTTTACGGGTGCTCAATGCACAAGCCAAGTGCTGTGCTTATTTCTGTGAGTGTTTGCCTGATGATTCTGTCTGTCTGTTTTACAGTCACTGGCTTTAGGTGAGGATTCAGAATGGGAGACAAGCCTATCTGGGAGCAGATTGGGTCCAGCTTCGTACAACATTACTACCAGCTTTTTGATGCAGACAGGACTCAGTTAGGAGCAATATATGTAAGTACCAAGGACAAGGGGGGTGGGGCACTCTCCCGCTATCTGTCCGGGTTTCTCTGTTTTGATGTGTGGGAGTACATGGGGTGGGATAGTGGGTTTTGTCCTGACTGTGGAATGTTGTTCAGTGCAATCACAATTACTCAGCTTTTATTTATTGCATTTCTTCTACATTTCACTTCTGTTTTGAGCTTTGTCTTATCTATAGGCAGTCAGGCTCATAAAACCCCCGGTGGGCTGTAGATAGTGGCTTGTAGTGGAGGGGGCTGGTGATGATCCTGTGGTGAAATTCTCGGTAAAAACAAATATGCCAGCCTTAGCGTGTCACAAATTTACAGGTGTGGATTTGCTTGGATCCCTCTTGAAGTGGGATGTGATTTAACTCTTACTCTGTTTCTAGTAGTTTCTTGCAGATGTTTCTTGGATCTTATGCTGTACTAGTCCTCAGAACGTTTGTTGTGGTTTAGCCCCAGCCAGCAGCTTAGCGTGCTGCAGCTGGACAGTTTACTGGGACAGCAAAGGAAGAGGAAAACAGCAGCAGCAGGGCTTAGAATATACCGAGGGGCTGACAGGCCAATTCGCTCCCTGCCCAGCCTGTCCCCGAGCAGCGATCCCTCCTCCCCTGCCAGCACCTCCCTTCATATACTGAGCATGACGTCATGCAGTATGGAATATCCCTTGGGCTGGTTTGGGGCAGCTGTCCTGGCCGTGTCCCCTCCCAGCTCCTCGTGAAAATTAACTCCATCCCAACTAAAACCCAGGGCAACATTAAAATACGTTCAAGATTTTTAATCCAGTTTAAGTATTTAGACTTTGTTAAAGAAATTTAAATCCAATTAAAATTTCTTTCAAAATTAGGTCTTTATTTTTCTCTCTTTTGAGGGGGCAAAGTAGGTTTGGCTTCCAAAATTAAAGGCTGTAACTAACAAACCCAAGGAACATCAGCTTTTAGTTTTGGCGGAAGGTGCCTCCAGAACATGCAAAGCGCTCTGCCTGTGGAGTTGTTACTGGTGGTGAGGAATGCTGCTGGGTGCCTGAGGTGTTTCAGCAAGACACTCAAGTCTTACAGGTCTTCTAGCAGCATATCCTGTTTTTCTGACCTGTTTTTCATCTGCTGGATGAATCGTATGAAGCTTCACCAAACTCTTGAGGGCTGAAACTGTTGTGTGAGCCCCATCTGAACCCCCTCCTTATTCCTCAGCAGTATCCACCAGCACTCATAGCATTCGCTCTTTGGATTGTTGTGTATTTGCTATCTGCTAGGTTGTTGCCTTACTTGGACCAAGAAGCTGTGTCCAGAGAGCCTACAAAGCAAGAAAAAACAGTAGCCTGTGTTGAAGGCACGGCTCTGAGTATGAGGGCACTTCACAGTTTGTTGTGTAATACTAAAACACGTTCAGTCCTCAGAAGATTGATAAGTACTGGCTAATTTAAATTCCTGGAAACGTGGCCTTCCACACAATGAACTCCTGGTCTTTTTCCACCCGTAGGGTCTTTCTGCCTTTCAGCGTTCGATGGAGATACCTGTGCAAATGTAGGCAGGGGAACTCAGGTCACCACGTGTATTGCTTTGGGAGTTCCTAAACCTTAGAAGATGAAACCCTGTTTTGTGTGGCTAAAATGCACCAAGGTCACAACCCGTCTAAACGAGAGGAGGTTCTGCACAACTGCGCCTTTCCGCTGAGCTTTTTGCCTTCTGAGACCCTGTGGGAGCAAACGCATTTTACAGCATGTGGGAACGCAGCAGGGAGCTCTTGGATTTGTTTGGCATTCCTGTATTGCTGCTTCCACACCACAAGGTTCAGTGGTCTGCTTTACTGGTGTAATCCAGGTTAGCAGAGCGTTTGTCACCTGTTCCAGGTAGGGATCTGGGCCAGTCGCTCTTGCTGTGAATTACTTGAGTTGCGTGAGTTGGAGCACTAAGCCCAAGACTTGTTTTACTGTTCTCCCCCTGCAGCTGTTTTGCAGCAGAAGTGCTGTAGCTACTTCTTTCCCCTGCTTTGAGTGTGTGGCTACTTAGAATGAAATATTTTCTTACCTAGGGCATTTGGGATAGCAGAAGGGGTGCTTTCTGTTCTTGAAGCAGTTGCTCCCCAACTGTTGATAGAGCCAGTGGCTTGAGGTAACCTATAGCAGAGAGTCGGGCGGATGGACACTAGTGAGGTTCAATGTGAAGCTGAAGTGTGTTTCAGGAAGGGCGTATTTTCCCCACCAACTTAATCTGTGTCCTTTGTGCTCACCTGCCGATGGCTGAAGTGGGCTCGGTAAGGTGGGTTCTGGGTCCCCTCTGCTTTTGTGGCTTTCCAGATGTGAAGGCCGTAATTTGAATGCCTGAGAGGAAGAGCCTCGTTCCCTGTCCCATCACCTTGCTTCAAGTGATCAGTGTCAGGGGCTGAGGTCATGGAGGGTGCAAGTGGTGTCACACAGTAAGGCACCTGTCTGATTTTTAGATTACACAATCTAAATCAAGTCCACTTACTCCTAAAGGGGATGTGTTTGGACTCAAGAGGAAGCTGTATTCAGGGGCTCTTCACCATGCTGCTTTTGCATCTGTGACCCTGGAATGCTTTGTGCTGTTGCCCCTGGTCCCCTTCTTTGTTCTCTTGGCTCCTGCTGCACTGTAGAGCTCCTTCTGATGATACCTGCAGGACCAGAACCTGTTTTTAGAGTGGTTGTGACTGTTGTGCAGGTTCAGCACAGCATGCGTGGCTGAAAGAATTGGCTTTTTGATGTGGTGGGGGTCAAAAACAAGACCTGGAAACCCTTCCAGAGAGCGTACGAATGGAGTTCTTTGGAACCTGCCACTTTCTGCTGAGACATTCGAAGCTTCAGTGAGAGTTGAAGATTGAACGTGGGAGAGCTGGGAAGCACGGTCCTGGGAGGTGTTTAAACTGAGAGTGGAAGGAATAGCTGTCTGGGATAGGGTGCACAGGAGCTTGGGCTATCATCTAGAGGGTGAGGGCGCTGTTTGGGGATGGCAGCAGGCAGACCTTGAGCTCAGGGAAACCCATTTGAATTCCAGTCTCTTTGCCAAGGTTTAAAATGGGATTTGACAAGGCAGAGCTGTGTCAGTAATAGGATTTTGTGGCTCTGGTTTAAACAGAGTATCCTAGGTGGAATAGAAAGTTCCTTGCCTGTTGGTGTGGAACCTGACATGGCACGCTCAGAACACCTTCCCTCATGTACTGGAAGAGCTTGTAGGCTGAAGCACCTCAATTTCGTCATGCTACGCAGGGCAGTCTGTTTGAAAACCTTTGGAGGCACATTCTGTTTTGCTGGGTGTGAGTAAAGCGTGCAAATCGGTACCTGAGAGGGGAAAAAAAGCTGGTGATGCAACTCATCTTATTTCTTTGTATATTTTTGTCTTTCTGTGCTTGACTTTGTGTCCGTAGATTATTTTTTTGGTGTCAATTAGACTTTCTTCTGAAAGCTAACTGTGACGCAAAGCCAAGAACTCTTCCGCTGGTAGAACCCTAATAATGAAATGTTATCTACTTAATTTCTAGTTGATTATTCCATACTTTTTCAGTCACTCTCTGTGGTTTCTCTCCATTTCTCTTTGAGATAGTTTCCACATAGCTGGATTGTAAGGCTGTATGCCAAGTCAACAAAGTCTCTTACAGGATTGCTTAAGGGTTACCTAAGCAGTAGGTAACTGCTTTTTTTTTTTTTTTTTTCTTTTCCCCTCAGATTGATGCATCATGCCTTACGTGGGAAGGACAGCAGTTCCAGGGCAAAGCAGCTATTGTTGAAAAACTCTCTGTAAGTCTGTGAAACTTGGATTTTGGCTTCAGGAGTTTTAAAACTCTTGAATGTAGAACTTGTGCTTCCAACTTTTGGTCTTCAAAAAAATGTTACTTGTGATTTAATTGTGTTCCATCGGTGGCTCCAATGGTGGAATGTTAATTGACTCTGTTAGTTTGCAAGGTTATTTTGTGACTGCAATTGCATTTGATATTGATTTTTTTTTTTTTTTTTTTAAAAGTATAGTTCATTAGCTTACCCCTGATCTAGAGGAAGGCAAGGTGGTCTTTGGTTCTTTCAGAGTGTGCCAAGGAAGGAGCAATAGCAAATGTGCTGCTTCGATCTGCCTGTGATGGAGACTAAGCACCTTATTACAAGGAACAATTTGTGTCCTGATGAATAAACTGCAAATAAGTTCTACAGGGGAGAACCTGACTTACCCTCAGTGCAGCTTTTGTTCAGCTATGAACAGTTATGGTTCAGGACTTGGAAACCGGTGTTTCTTCTTCAGCAAGAGAGCAGAAAGCACTTCTTACTGCACAGGCACTGAAACTCCGTGTTCATTTAAACTTCTCAAAGGTTTATCTTTTTGAATAAATCCATGCTTCTGTTATAAAACTGGGTGTACTTATAAGCTGTCATGTGACCAGACGTTTTGTTTCTCTCGCAAGATATGCGGAGGGCACGCTTTTGGCCCTCGGACATTCCGTTCAGAGCATGGTATGCCAGGCAGACAAACCATTTTTAATACACATTGAGAAGAAAAGTCTCTAACTTGGATGCTTGTCTTGTTGCACAGCTACTGCTCACTGCTTTCACCCAGGGCATCTTTAACTGTGAAGGCTGAGGTTTGCCCTTGGATCTGTGTTTTAGGTGCCTGCATTGCCTTTGAGAAGGCCACACACCTCAAAAATAGCACAGCTTGCAACTGCTCGCTTCTAGATGAGAAGATACTCAAGCTCTAGAGTTGCTTGTTTGTGTACTCAGTGTTCTTTAGACCTCTGGGCTGGCAGCCATTTAGATACCCAACCAGCTAAGCATTTGCTTGGCCACACTGTCTCAGATGGCTGCCTTGGATCTGGCCCAGTGCAGATCGGCCCCTTTCCCACCAAAGCGTTGCTCATCTTTACCTTCCCTGTCTGCGGTGCGAGTTGGGCTCTCTGGATTCGTGTGCCTGCTGCACAGTCTTGCTTGTTGAGCGAAGGCGTGCTGCGTTGCCTCGGGGAAACCTTTTCTGACTTGTATCCATCTGTCTGAAGGAAGAAACGCGGTAAAATGATTGCATGCCCCTCCTCTGCCATGGCTCGTTGTGGCGCTGTATCAGCTTACGTGGCTCTGGTGTCTTTCAGCACGCCGCTGTCAGCACTGAGCTACTTGGGCTCAGCTTGCTGCTTCAACTTAATGTGCTCACGTACTCTGTGCTTCTGGAGCTTCTTGGTCAGTTGAGGAGATCACTGAAATTCTTCTGCACTTCTGCTGTCTTGTGTTCTTCAGCGCCTGGCTGATGAATCCACATATTTTCTTTTACAGCAGTTCTCTGGTGTGTAGTGGCAACACAGCGGTACCTTTCCAACCTGCCCTGTCAGAGGATGCTAATACCTTGGGGCATGCTCATAAAGGCATTGCTTTGCCAGCACTGGTGCACCTGCACCTTGTTACAAAGTGAGAGTTGACACTTATTCCTTCTGTCATCATTGGTGCTGGACTTGAGTTGTTTCAGAGTGCCTGCCCTCATCAGGGGCAGCCTGATTTACATTGGGCATCCGAGGTAGTCCTGTAGTTGTGCAAACCTCCTGGACCAAGGAGGAAGCTGGGGGAGGCAGCTTTGTTGTCAGGAGTGAGTGGAAGCTACTCAATTTTATTCTTGTGGAATTTCTCTTGGTTCAAGGAGGATTCCACAGTTCTGGTAGTGAAAGCTGAGACAGGTTTGTGTGTCAGAGGACACTAAAAGCCTTGGCTGTTGTGTGGCTCCTCACTTGTTAGTTGCTTTTATTGTACTCTTCATATCAAGAAATGCTTCTCTCCAGTGCAGATGGATGTCCATAAGCAACCATCCTTTTGAGGCAGCTTCTCTCCTTCCTAGAAATCGGCGATTTTTACTATTGGCCGACCCTGTTCTTTCCACAGGGGTTTCCCCCACTGCAGCACATAAGGAATAGCTCACTTGGCTGGCCAACCACCGGGGCCCTTTTCTCTGAAGGGGACAATTTTGGAAGAGGCACTGTCTTACCCAGCCTTGTCTTTGGTTCCTTGTCATCATTTTGCAGGGCTCTTGACTCTGAAGCCTTTCCTTCCTCCCTGTCTTCTCTCCCCAGTCTCACTCCTCCTTGGCATCTTGTCACACTGGAAGCTGGGTTCTGGATACAACCACCTTCATTCCTCTTCATCCCTCTGCCTTCTCAAGAGACTCTTCTTGCAGGGCTTGTTCAACAAGAAGCTGAGTGCTGAGGTGGGACCAGGTTTCATAGTACTCCCTTTTGTCAAAGGAAGGGGGCAGGCTGTGCATGCCCTGGAAAATTCTCTGCTGGTAGAATCATAGAATATCATGAGTTGGAAGGGACCCCTAAGGCCCATCAGCCCAACCCCTGGCC
>VWZZ01004638.1:99058-109856 GCA_013399095.1 Psophia crepitans | reverse complement strand
CTGGAGGTGAGGCCGCCCCAGCGCAGGGCAGAGTGGGACCATCCCGTCCCTGGCCCGGCTGGCCATGCTGGGCCTGGTGCCCCCCAGGACACGGTTGCCCTTCCTGGCAGCCTGGGCACACTGGGCTCACGTTCATCTTGGTGGCTTAGAAAAGACTGCTCTGGATTTTTTTCTTTTTTGTTACAGGATGTCTATTCCATGTTACAAACCAGTAGCTCACTTTGCAGTTCCTGGTAGGTTGGGATCGTTCTCCCAGCCAAGACAAACCCTGCAGACTTTATTAGAGTGTTCTTGAACAGTGTCCCTCTGATCAGAGGGCTGCTCTGCGCCATTCCTTCCCTAGGTACTGCTCCTTCCACAGTTTCTGTGGTCTCTCTTATCCAAGGATTTAGCTTCCTGGTATTCTTCCACAGAAACCTTGTGCTTGTCAGGGCCAGACCTGTACTTCACATCTTTGATAGCAGGACTTGGGCCTCCCGTTCTTGCACCTAGGCCTTCTAGGAAGCCTTCCAGGCTCCTTCCCTTAGAGGGAAACGCAGAACTTTTCAAAGTACGTGCTTGGCTCTGCCCCAACCTGTTCACCGATCAGGGAAATGATGAGAAGGCATCAACGTACAACCTGAGGTTGTGTGCCGCTGTCCTCTGAGCACATGGACGCAGTCTCAGTTGTGGTCACTGAGAGCTCCACCCGTGCTGAACTGCCGGTTCTAAAGCATCTAGTGTTAACGGAGCTTTGGGCAGAACGGTCCCGAAATGCGTCTGTGTGGCAGGACTCTCAGATCCCCATGGCATTTGGTGTTCACTGCTTGAGTCATCCATGGTTGGGATGTGATCGTGGTCTCAACTGAAAGAGAAATTACTCCCCAGTGTCTGGTGTTTCTCAAGGTGTGTTCCTTGCACACTTAGCTCCAGACGTACCTGCTACATGAGCGTGAAAGCTTTTTACCTTTTCAATATGTGCGCTTTTTGATCTCCTCCTCCTTTCCCCCTGCTCCTGCCTGGTGCCTGCTGCTGTTTTGGTTCCCCTCAGGTGCTGTAAAGAAGGAAAGAAAAAAGTGGAAAGGTGGATACGTGGATTTCAAGTTCTGAATGCTGGTTCTTGATCAGCCACCTTTCCTTTGTGTTCATGGCCTCTTCAACAGAGCAGCGAGTTTGGAGTTGCCTGGTAAACTCCCAGTGTTAGATAATACAATCTTTTAAGGCTGTTCAGAGAGAGAAGCTTTGTGCCTTCATCACATGAACTCTCAGCTCGTAGACCAACTGAAGCTCTTCGGGCGGTGTAATTAGACTAGGAAAAGGCACCGCTGAACGTACGTGGTGACATATTCTTTCATGTCGCAGTGCTTGAAAAACAACTGTTAGGATCAGCGCAGCCTGAGTAGTGTCGAGTTGCAACAACTCCGGGCGGTACTGCCAAAATAGTCTAATGCTTTACGACGTTGGGTTTGCTCCATCTGTGCTTTGTAAGTGAAGTAATGCAATGACTGTACGCTTGCTTATTTTACTTTCTTTTCATTGTAGAGCCTCCCCTTCCAAAAAATACAACACAGCATCACAGCACAAGACCACCAACCTACACCTGACAGCTGTATACTCAGTATGGTAGTGGGGCAGCTTAAGGTAAACTCTTTCCATTACAGATTAACAAGCGTGTGTGTCTTAGATGTGGGGTTTTTTGCAGGATTCTAAATTGTCCGATTTCTGAAAACATTAAAACGCTCCCTTGGGTGGGGAAGGAGCACTGGTAAGCTTGCATTGGGATGTCGTTCTTCTGCTGTTTGAGACTGTCAAGACACTGCTCTTCCCTTCAGATAACTAGGACTAGGTCACCCACCTGTAATGTGACAGTCCTGTGTTCCTGCCGGGCAAAGTACCGCGGCGTTTGCTGTGTGTGCAGATAGCATGTGGGCTCTCGAAGCAGCCGTGTTTCCCTTGCCCTGATGCGGAAAGGTTCCAGTGTCCTCTGTTAAAAACATCATTATAATGTTCTTGGAGAACAAAAGCTCATCGAGTTTAATGTGCTCTTTGAGGTAACGTATGCATCGAGCTGTGATCTAGCAGGTGGGTTTGGTTAGCTGGCAGCCCTTCGGTAAGGCCGTGCTTTTTCTTTGCGAAAATACAGTTCTGGTGTTAACGCAGTCCAGTAACTCTGCAGCCAAAACTGGTTCAGCAATGGGAGTGTTGCCTCTGAGATCAAGTGCTTATTGTTGAAACAGCTGCTTCTTGTGAAGAAATGGGATTGTTTTTCAGGCTGTCGTGTGATTACATTGCTGCTTATGTTATACTACGAACTGCGTAAACTTACTCAGTGTCCTGCTCTTTTGAGGAAATGTTGCATCTTAATATGTCAGGGCCACAGACTTGTAAAATTAATGAGACTGCTTATTAATGAAAGAAATTGTCTTGGAACCTGCAAAAAGTAGCCTGTAAGTGGAGTCAGCTGCAGGCAGAACTTGTTCATGGTGGGCAGCGTTTCTGTAAAAAGCGAAATGACACAGCCGTAGTTAACGTGATCGGCTTTGTCAGGGCTCGGTCCAGTCATGCTGTCAAGTCAGGATGCTAAAGCCATTCGGTCTTTAGAGTTCCTTCAACCCAATTTCTTTTAAAATAGCTGTATAGGTTTCCTTTTCCTGTTGACTGAATGGCACCTCTGGCATCAAAACATTCGAACTGCCACTGACTGTACAGTTAACTAAGCAAACGCGGCACGGAAAGGTTTGAATCTGCTTGCTTAGCTGTTCCCCTGTGTTTTGGGCCGGGCAGTTGAGCAGCTCCCAGTGCATTGCATGCATTTCTGAGCCTAACGCAGAGAGCTTTGCCTCCCGCTAAAGTTGCTCCTGCTTCCTAGCCGCAAGTGGGATTCCAGCTTTCTTGTTGCCCAATCCCGCTTGCACACCCTCTGAGGAAAGAGCCACGTGTGGTCACGGAAAGCACGGACTTGCAGGACAGGCGTGAAGTCAGACGTGCTGATCTCATCCGTCTTACTCTTGGGCGTGCGCAAAACTCGATGACGTGACCTTTTGATGCAATCTCTTAGGCCAGTCACATCTGCGCCTGGTTTCGCGCACTCATGTTTGTAAGGTTATTCGTAATCATTAAGCAGATTACAGCTTGCAGCGGTGATTGTGTTGAATCCTGTGGCGAGATACCAAGTTCTTAAAGATTCTGTCAAGCTTTTGGGTTTTCTCAGCCTTTAGTGTCGTTGTTAGGGTTGTAGATGCAGTCAGGGAGCTTTCCGTAAATAGCCTTTTTTGATGTCCTGAGTTTATCCTCTGAATAACTTCAGCTTGCTGAAATTATTCAGAATAATTCAGGGATCGTGGGATAGTGCATCTAGGTACTTGGAAAGAACATATTGGATTAAAGTGCACCTATTGTCATGATCAAATCCAACTTGTGCGTGAATTTTTAGTAGGGGAGGCAACACTTTTCTGTTCTTCACGTGTATGTCTCTCCGATCTTAACTTTAAAAGCACGTTTTAATGCCTGGGAATGCTGCTCTGCACTGAGAAAGTGTCCAGAAGGTCCAGGTCAGCTTCAAAGTTCCTGCCTCTGCCTTGTGTGATACTTCTACCGGTGGACAAACGTCATGATCGGCAACAGTCTGTAGCATGACATGAACATGAACCTGGTGGTCACATGCAGAGAATACCTTTTTCTTGTACTAATACATAGGTTTTGATACCCATTTCAGTGGATCTCAGCGCTGTTCCAGATGCGGTACAGTAACTGAGCAAACTGGGTTCACTCAGGGCATTTTAACAAGCGGCTCATGTGCAGCTCCAGTTGAAGAGGCCAACGTGGGGAGGCATGCTTAGCTTTATGTAAAGGTTGCCCTCTTAACGGCGTAGCCCCTATCTGTTGGTCTTGAGGAAAACTGTAGAGAAAGTTGCCCATGGAAGGGGATTTTCAAGACCATCAATAGCAGGGTTTGAAGGGAGAAGCCATGCTTCCTGCTCACCATTCAGTTATCCTTTTATGCGACTGCGAGCCAAATTCTTCAAAGCCCAGTACAATCAATGCGTATGATTTTGAATCCTCTGCTTGCTTTTTTCCAAAACTGTTTTGTGTAATGAGGGAGCATGCATAATGCTTTTAATAGAGTAATCCAAGAAAATAATAAAGCTGAAATACTTGTAACATGCCCTTTCTGAGAAGTTACTCATGGCATGATATTTAAATGGATTTTCTGGGGCCTTAGTTGCTAGAGTTGCTAGTCCCAAAAGTTCAGTGGAAACTCATGGAGTGAGCTGGGTGCATCTGTGTGTCTTCCTTAAACCATTATATTTTGATCTTGTTTGCTTTTAGGGGGGGAAAAACAAACTAAAGCAGCAGAAAAACTTTCTTCTCTCCCTGCCTATACTGTGAGGTGAACTGCTACCAAATTGTCACGAGGCCTCCTCTCTCTTCTTGACTGTACAAGAATAGTTCTGAAGAAATAACGGGGCCAAGGACTATCGCTGTCACACTGTATTTCCTTTAGCAGAGTGCTGTGCCTTAAGTAAACCTGCGCGGTTGGGCTGTTCTAAGCCTTTGGCCTCCCCTGCTGGAGAGGGATTTAAATGGGGTCAGTTGGAATCATTGCTGCCCTGTGGCAAGGTCAGGATGGGGATCAGCTCTGCAACAGCCCAGCATGCTAATACCCTTATGAACTGTAAAATAAATAAAAAAAAGAGGGGGGGGGGAAAGCAATGTCTTTTGCAGCAGAATAAGCATCTGCACTGAGGGAACTGGACACAACAGCTTCTTGGAGAAGGTCTTGGAGAGCAGTAGAGCTCTGCAGCTGGTCCTGTGTGGAGCCAGGAGTTGGACTCGATGATCCTTGTGGGTCCCTTCCAGCTCGGGAGATTCTGTGGTTCTGTAACAGAGTGCCTCAGCAGGGTGAGTGTTACTAGCGAGGGTCTAACTCGCTGGCAGCAGCAGTACAGTAATGGCTTTCATTGAAAAGCAGATTTTCAAGTAAACAGATGAAAGATCCTCTTTAATGGGTGTTGGGATAGGCAGTAATGGGGACTTCTATCCTTTCGTAGAGGCGTAGCAACTATACAGCCACTTATGCTAATTCTGTTACTTTTTTATTGCTATTCCCTGTCTGGGTGCATGCTTGCTCCTCTCAGCTGGGAAGGGTAGGCATCAGTTCAGGCCTTTAGGAGTGACTTTCATTTGGTGTGTGGCTACTTTACCAGTGTTCATCCAAAACCTCACCCGGTATTTTCAGTGCGCTTCACCTCGTAACGTATTTCTCCTGTCATGCTCAGGCAGACGATTACCAGGTTCTAGGCTTCCACCAAACCTTTTTGTTGAAAAGTTTTCAAGGTGCCTGGGTGTGCACCAACGAAGTCTTCAGGCTAGCCCTCCACCACGTTTAACCCTCTCTTGCCTCTCTTCCATGCCATCCTCGCTGTCTGACTGAGTAAGCAGCGCTCTCTTCTCGCTCTTCTGTCACTCAAGCATGGCTGTGGCTTGCGGGTTCTGGGAGCAATGTGGCAGATCTGTGGCTCTCCCTGAGAGTGTCAATTTTGAAGTGATTATTGCAGAATTAATTGTGAATAACTAATTGTTATGCGGTGTTTCCTAGTCTTAAAAGGGAAAGGAAATCTGCAATTGAAATCACTGGCTGTTTTTGTAATGCATGCTGAACACTTAAAGCATTGCTTAAAGCCTGTTAAATGAGGCTTAACTCTGAAAGAACCTGCTGTCCTAAGTAATTAGCCTTGCTGCAAAGATAAGGAGAGCTGCAAGCCAGCGGTTCAATCAACGCACGCTGGTGAAAGAGTAAAGCTGTCTCTGACCAGACACGAGGAGAAAAGTTGTCTAGCTAAACTTGGAGTGCAAAGTAGGGTTGCAGCTAATACTTTTGACACGACCCGTGGTTCTGTGGGCTGAGGGGTTTGTGCAGTTTTGAACCTCCAGATCGGAAGGGATGTAGAAAAACTGGAAGAGGTCAAAGAGCTACCAAGTTTGCCAGTTTTCAAAAGCTTGTGGAGTCTGGAGGGGAAGCAGCTAAGGGCAATCTGTCTGAAACGTAGATGGGAAGTAGTTGAGAACTGGAACAACCTGAAAGCAAACTCTTCTTGGTGGTGCTAGGGGACAGTGGTTGCAAACTGTAACTTGGGAGGTTCGGACTGGACATGAGGAGAAACTTGGTTGGGTTTTTGGGTTGGTTGCCCCCAGCCCTGGAAGGTCGAAGCCCTGGGAACTGTTGCCTGCACATGTGGTGAAACCTCCGTTCTTGGAGGCTTGGAAGACCACAGAGCTGTGGCTGATGCAGCGCTGGTAGTCCTGCTGCAAGCACTGGGCTGGACCAGAAACCAGAGGATCCTTCCAATCTGATTCTGTCCTCAACTGTTTTCATTTTTATTTTAATTCAAGGATGCTATGAAAGAATTTGAACTGCACAAAGGAAAGTTTTGTTGGAAAAATAAAGCCCCGGTGTTTCAAGCCTGGGCTCACGTCTGGAATGCAACTTTTGTGTTGGACGTCGCTAACTTTGGAGTGGAAAGTAAGAGTAAAGATTTTCAGTGAGGTTTTACCTGAGCTGTGATGAAGATCAAAAACAGAGTGGGACAGGATTAGTTTGTGCCTTCTAGAGCATCTCCCGTCACTCAGCTGGGGGTCTTTGCTGTATTTTGATAGGGTGCATTCAGAATTTTGAGAACGGACTATAAATTATTTCATTCACCTTAAACACAGTCCAGTATATTCCTTGTTTTTAAAGTATTCTGCTCCTCTGTGCTGTGAAGGCATAACGTGAAAGGAACAAAGAAAGCAGTAACGTGTGACTTCATTGTGGGATTTTGCCATATGTACCACAGCAAGTATTTGGGGAAGAATTCCCTTTCCTTTTAATCTTTTTTTTTTCATGCATCCAGTCCTGCACTGCGTAAGAAAGGAGGAAATTCTCCTCAAGCCAAAGCACTTGGAGCTGCAGTGCAGCTAGGCTTATGAGAAATTGAGGAAACCTGCACTAAAACTGATCTAAAGGTGGTGATACCTTTTTTCCAGAGGTATATTTTAACGTGTACTCATGTTGGCAATGACATGCTCAAATTTGGTGGGAAGACTACTTGTGCAACTTGTAATAGGTGTCTCCGTGACCTGAGAAGAGATGACCACAGGGCAACTGAGAGTATACTAACTGCTTGTTAACAGTGTTGGTCAGAAGTGATTCAAGCTGAAATGAAACTAGGGGTTTCAGTGCACGCTGCATCTTTTTTGGGCAGATCTCCTAACAATAGGACTTCCCCCAAAATGACTGGTACGGCTGCGGCCATGCGTGCTAACGAACTAGGTGGGCAGCTGCTCTAATCCAGCATCGGTGCTTGCGTTCACGCTGTGCTGGTTGTGGTGGAGCCGCCACCTGGTGCAAAAGGCGACGTTTATCGGTGTGACAAAAAGCCACCCCCTTCCTCAGCCCGTTGAGCAGTGACTTGATTGGCACTTGTCCTGCTTGAGGATTTTTCTTTCATTCATTCGTCTAGTGGACACTTGACTTGCTCGTACTTCTGGCCTTACTTCTGCCGCCCCAATTTCTGGCTGCAGTAGTTTCCTCACTCACTTTGTCCTTCGTGGCTTTGTACTAATTTGATACCTTGCCCGTTCTCCCCACCCTGATCACGCTTTTGCAAGCTGAAGCATCCTTCAGTAGGAACCGGTCCTGTGGCTGGCTCATCTTTCCTGCCCTTCTCTGGCCTTTGCCTCTTCTACTCCTTCAATTTTTGTTAAATCTGGGCACGCAGGATTTGGTACGTGGGTGCTAACTGTGCAGTTATGTACTTGCTTACTAGGTGTTTGGCTTCTCTGCTCCCTCCCTAATAACACTGGGCTTGCCTCGAGAGCTGTTCTGAGCTGCTTTCAAAAACAACAAAAATAACCGTCCATCGTTACTTCACTTTCCTGAGAGGCCACAGCTAATCTGGGGCCCTCTTTGGTTTTCCTCCGGATTAGCATACGCTTACTGAAACTGCATTTCATCTGCAAATACTAATTTAAAGATAATTTTTTAAATTATTATTTACTTTGTAGTTTGCTTTGCTCTTCAACCTTTCCCTTGCTTTTCTCGATGGACAGCAGCGGAGCGTTGAGAATAAACATCCAGCGTTTTGACAGTCTGTTTCATATGTTTTTCTGCTGCTTTTTTTTTTAATGCATTTCCCCCCCCTTTTTTTTCTGAAGCTGACTAGTCATGTGCTGAAAGAATAGAGCTTAAAATCCTCCAAAAATGCTGAATCAAATACACTACGGTCAGTGTCGGAAGATTGTTCTGTAGCTAGGTCCTCTGTGCTGTTCAGATTAAATGCTATTGTGTGATTTCCTGCTGATTTGGGAATAATTTATGTTTTGAGGCTTTAATTCCTGCCTGATGTCTCTGAGGAGATGCGTAACCATGAGGTGGGAGAACTAGTCTCCCTGTTGTACTGGTTTTTTACCTCTGTAGCATCACAGTAAGTACGGTGCAGGCGCTGTAACCCGCCCAGATGAACTGCGAGAGGCAGAGCCGAGTCGCTGCGGCCCAGCCCCCGTGCTGAGAGCATCTTGTCGCAGGCAGAGCAGACACTTGACTCCCTGTGAGCTGTTCCTGGAGAGCGGGAGCGGGAAGCACTACGTGGCTGGACCTGCTCTGGGGAAGCTTTCAAAAGCCGAGGCCATTACCTAGGTCCTTCAGGCAATAGTGTTGATACCGGCTTCTACAGAAGCTCCTTTCTGTCATCGATCCAAAGACCAGCAGCTGCAAATTAATTCTGAAAGACCCTGGTTTATGCTTGGTTTCCAGAGGAGATCCGGGCTTTGGTGAACAATCACTCATGCTCTTACCGGTGGCATGAAGCTGCTGGGACGAGATGTCTGCGGCTCTCCCAGAAACGCCCGGCTTCAGCTGCCGTTGCGGGATTTCTGGGTCATTGGGTCCTGGGTGTGCGTCTGCAAAGAAACCTGGGCCAGACCCTCTGGTTGTATTTGGGTCTCTTGAGGTGCCAGGCATCCTACAGCATGCGACGTCACTGTTCATGTTAGCTTGTAAGTTGCCTCATTGTGACTTTCGGAATACAATTCTCAAAAAAAATGAGGTTTTTGAATTTTTTTTCCTCCTCTCTTTCTACAGGCTGATGAAGATCCTATCATGGGATTCCACCAGATATTTCTATTAAAGAACATCAACGACGCCTGGGTTTGCACCAATGACATGTTCAGGCTAGCGTTGCACAACTTCGGCTGAGCTGGCGACCCCGAGGCACCTGTGCTTTTTCTTTTTTCTTTTTTTTTCTTTTTTTTTTTTCCTCCTCTTACTGGTATTATTCACACTCACGGAACATTCCAAATATCATACACAAACCTGCAGCACTGCAGAGCGTGAGCGAGCAAGGCCTGTGAGCTGCCCTTCTGCTGAGTTTACATTGTCACTAGATGAGTTTCTTGTGCATGATGTTTGGAAGTTAGACTTAGCTGCATTTGACAAGAGAAATTTGTGTTGTACCAGCATGCCTCGGAAAGAATTTATAATGCAACAAGGTTGTTGTTTATGTACTGACAAGATGCTCTATAACCCAAAGAAATGAAAGAACAGCAGCCTGTACAGCCCAGATATTGATTTGTTCAGATGTTTCAATGCTACATTACACAATAAAACCATGAGATTTTCTTAACAGTTTAAATTGTTTTAATGAGTTGGATGTGGAGTATGTGATACCGCTTGCTTTGGGTACCCTCTCTCTGCCTGGTGAGGCGACGTTCACAAACCTCAACCTCTCGAGCTGAAGAGCGCCTGATGGTTTTACCGATGGAGGCAGTTCAGGTACGCCCTTGGCCACGCAGCTGCTTCTTTCTCTCCCTCTCAGCAGCTTTTATAACAGTGACTTCTTGCTCAGCTTTTACCACTGACAGGTTAGTTCTCTGCTCAAAAGACTCAAATAGAACCCCAGACTGGTTTGGGGAGGAAGGGACCTCAAAGGCCGTCTAGCTCTGGCCCCCCTGCCATGGGCAGGGACACCCCCCACCAGCCCAGGCTGCCCAAAGCCCCATCCAACCTGGCCTTGGGCACTGCCAGGGAGCCGGGGCAGCCACAGCTTCTCGGGGCACCCTGTGCCAGGGCCTCAGCACCCTCCCAGGGAAGGATTGCTGCCTCCCAGCTCAGCTCCAGCTCCCCTCTTTTAGGTTAAACCCATTGCCCCTTGTCCTATCATTATCTCCCTGAGCAGAGTCCCTCCCCATCCTTTTTATAAGACCCCTTTAAGTACTGAAAGGCCACAGTGACTCTGCCTGAAGCCTTCTCCAGGCTGAGCATCCCCAGCTCCCTCAGCAGCGTAGGGCTGTCCTGTTGCTGCCTCTGTGCTGTGAAAGTCACGCTCAGAAGGAACCACTTGAAGAGATGGTTCTGGGCGGTCGCTGCCAAGCCAAGACTCTGACAGGGAAGCTCCGGATCGCAGCGGAGCCTGGTAGGTCGGGCTATAAACCCGGTCTGCAAGGTCAGGGGAGTCCTAATGACGAGCTCAGCACGCCAAGCGGAGCTTGCTTAGAAGTTCGGTTCGAGGAGTGATGCGTGTGGGAGGTGTTAGTGTAACAACTACCTCAGATGAGATGCTTTTAGGTCGCTAAAAGCTCGAGGCAGTTACCCGCCAAAACGGGCGGTGCGGGCCTTCCCGGGGCGCCGCGTCCTCTGTCCCCTACTCCGTCCTTCGCTCCCGGGTCCCCACGGCCGGAGCCAAACACCGGCGCCCCCGGTGCACCGCGGCCCCGGGTGCCCTCCCGCCCCAAGGCCCCGCCGGTGTCAGGCTGAGCCCCGCGGTCCCCTCCTGCCTCGGGA
>VWZZ01004638.1:60364-98529 GCA_013399095.1 Psophia crepitans | reverse complement strand
GTCCCCGGAGTCAGCGGGGAGCTGGGGAGGAGGGGGGCGGCGGCCCGGCTGCAGGAGCCTGGCGGAGGCGGAGCAGCTCGGACCCGGACCTCGCCGCTGCCGGTCTCCGGGCTCTTCTGGTGTGGAACCGAGCGGCACCGGCCCCCTCCGCCCGGGGGTCCCGCCTCGGCCGGGGGCGCTCCCCGCCTTTCCCCGGGTGTCCTGCCGCGCTCGGTGGAAGGGGCTGTCGGGCGCTCCCGGGTGGCGGCCGGCCCCAGGCCCCCTGGGGGACCGGGCCGCAGGAGCCNTACCGGTCCGAAGGAGCCTCGCACCGTGAGTATTTTGCAGAAGAACCTTGGGCTCTGGGGAGAGGGCGGGATTCGTGCCCGTGTAGAGAGAAAGGCAGGAAAACCGCAGCTTTTCGGAAAAGTACGGACGTGCCGCCTCCAAAGCCGCTGCCGCGTGTGCTGCCTTTTGCACGGCCAGGGATGGGACGTGGGGTTGCTGCGGGGGGCGTAGGGGCGCTTGGGGTGGTGGGGCCAGGACGCCCCCTTCGTTAGGTTTACTGCCAAACAGCAAAACTTCTCGTTACCTGAAGTAGTTTCTCCTGTTTCTGGAGCGCTTGGATGCTCCCGCGTTATAATTCTTATGAAAAAATCCACTTTTCCTTCACAGTACAGCGCTCTGTGCTTGGACGGCTGCGCCGAACGCGCCGGGATGGGCAGCGCGCGTTTCACAAGCGGTTTCTAAACCGAACAGATGCGTCGTGGCGGGGCTGTTTCTGTTCTCTCAAGCGACGTGAGCTTCCCCTGCAGCAGCTTCTCTCGCTGCTTGAAGCAAAGGAGTTATCGTCCGAGTACGGCTTATTTCTTTTCAATTTTTCTTCTTTCCTGTTCGTCCTCTCTGTGCCTTCTCGGTCAGCCCCAGGGCACGCGGCGGCAGCTGAGAGGGAAAGGAGCAGATGGGCAGCAAGTCAAGCGGTGAGGAACCTGCGGTGGTTCTGGGCAGAAGTCGCTGCCCGGGTAGTAGCAAACAGACTTGAAAGGACTGGACATAATAAAGCGAAGAGCGAGAGTACTTGTTTGCTACCTGGAAGCCTCTGAAAGTCCTGTTGGGATGTTGGAGGAAAGGGAAAGTGGGGGATCCTTCAAGGCGTTTGAGGAATAGAAGCAGCCTGGTGAATTAAGTGCATGTGCAGGGTCTCTCGTCTGGCGGTGAGCGGCTGTGACCAAGGTCCTCTCTAGTTTCAGTTTCGGTTGTGCCCTGGGTTTCACTTACAGATCCTGATATCCAGCAGGGACTAGTGTAGCTGCTTTCCGTTGGGTTATTCTGGGTGAGGAGAAACACTCCCAACTCTGAAGAGTTTCCAACTATCAAAACACACCTTTTTTGTTTGGTTTTTTTAAGTTTTGCTGTTTTCAGTGATTGTGAAAATACAACCCGCCACCAAAGCCTCGACACAGTTTTCTCCCAGTTTCCGCAGACATCATCCGTTCCTTCAGTAGCCCTTGCCCTTTTTGGATGCCGCCCCCTCCGTGAGGGGCAGCTGCTCCATCAGACCGGGGGCGCGTGGCCGGGCTGCCAGCGCCAGCATGCTCCAGAGCAGAGGCCCTGCTGGAGTTGTGGGCAGGGTCCTTCAGTCCCTGCCGACGTCTCTGCTGGTAACGGGGCGTTACGTGGGCTTGCCCTACTCGCCTGACGATATCAGGGACGTGTTCTGTTCCGTGCAAAGCGCTGGCGCTGGTGGGGGGCAGGAGGAGGTCAGTGTCCCGGCGCTCATTGCTCCTGCTTTCCTGCTCTTTAGAAAGGTGATGAATACGGCCGCGCTTCTTTCCCTGTGGAGGCCTAGGTCCAGGTTAACCTTGGTTTTGCTCACATACCTGCTGAACACTGAGCCTCTTCCCTTCCTGTGTGCCTTCGGGACTGTGTGCAGGCAGCGCCTGTGCTTGTGTGGCTCCCGCTAAGGCAGCAATGGGCTGAGCCCGTTCCCGAACTTTGGTGCACTGCTGTTGTGCCCATCGGGCTTCCTTCGTCCTGCCCTTTCCAGTGGAGCAAACGTCGCTGTCCTGCTGTCCCTAAGAGAGCAGAGATACTTCCGTGGGGCGTTCCTGTTGCTGCAAATAGAGCAAAGAATGTATCATCTTTCTCTGGCTTCTTTTTCTGTAGTGAAAGCAAGTTTCCTGACGACACCGAGCTGTGTGGTGGGTCGACACGCTGGAGGGAAGGGATGGCGTCCTGAGGGACCTGGGCAGGCTGGAGAGGTGGGACCGTGCGAACCGCATGGAGTTCAACAAGGGCAAGGGCAAGGTCCTGCCCGTGGGTCGGGGCAATCCCAGGCACAGCCCCAGGCTGGGTGGGGAATGGCTGGAGAGCAGCCCTGAGGAGAAGGGCTGGGGGTGCTGAAGGGACAAGAAGCTCACCATGAGCCGGCAGTGTGCGCTGGCAGCCCTGAAAGCCACCTGTGTCCTGATATTAGGAAGAAATCCTTCCCTGGGAGGGTGCTGAGGCNGGGCTGGGAGCTCCCTTCCAACCCAAACCATTCTACGATTTTATGACTATTTTCCTGCTTTTGCTTGCAAAGGCTGAATTGCAGTCGATGGAAGTTGCTGCCGCTGCACAAGCACCCGCCGTGTGCTGTAGGAACAAAGGGCCCCTCTTCGTCTTGCACCAGCAAGCGCAGCGCACATGTGTTAGGTGGTTACAGGATCACGCTGAAGTTTCCTTGTGGCACTGCCGTTCGCTTCGTGTGCCGCAGGTAAACCGGGGTGAGCGCCCTGATGGCGTCTGCACTGGGATACCCTGTCGCCGCTCAGGCTCTCTGCGTCCCTCGTGTAGCTGCTGATTTGACTGTGTTCCTCAACAGGCAAGTTTTAAATACTCTTCTGGCAAACGAATACTAGTGGCAGTTAGTTCTGTAGGCGGCGGCACTCACCCTGCTGTGTTACAGCCTGTTCGGTAAGTGCCAGCGTGCCTTGCTTTCCAGGGACGTGCCTCTGGCCCACGGTTACGGTTGGGTTTGTTACGTGCGCTGGCAGCAGAGGAGCTGCTGGTCCTGGGAGCAGCCATTTTGCAGAGCTCAGCACAGTTGTTACCTGGCAACAGGATACGAAATTTCAGTTTTCAAAACCAGTGAAAATTTCAAGCGAGGTTTTGCCTGAGACGGGAGGCTTTGGCTTGTCGATGTGTAGAATCATAGAATGACAGAATCATTAAGGTTGGCAGAGACCTCCAGGATCATCCAGATCCCACAGTCTTCCCCACCCCCTATTCCCCACTAACCCATGTCCCTCAGTACCACATCCAACCTGTCCTTAAACACCCCCAGGGACGGGGACTCCCCCCTCCCTGGGCAGCCCGTTCCAATGCCTGACCACCCTTTCTGAGAAGAAATTTCTCCTCATCTCCAACCTGAACCTCCCCTGGCACAACTTGCAGCCGTTCCCCCTTCTCCTGTCACTAGTTATCTGTGAGAAGAGGCCGACCCCTGGAGTGGGCTCGCTCTCCCCAGCGGGGATCATCAACTCTTTACCTCGTCAGTGAAATAGAGGGAAGAGTCTCCTTCACCCCATTATGCCTGTCCCCTGCTAAAAGCCTTCAGAAGGGATGGAGGCCTCCAGGCAGCTTGTGCTAGGCCTGATATCATAGAATCACAGAATCTCCCGAGCTGGCAGGGCCCCCCTGGGCCCACCAGCCCAACCCCTGGCCCCACACAGGCCCAGCCCCATCACAGCAGATGGCTGAGAGCGTTGGCCAGACGCTGCTTGAACTCAGCCCAGCTCGGGGCGGTGACCACTGCCCTGGGGAGCCTGTGCCAGGGCCCCACCACCCTCTGGGGGAAGAACCTTCTCCTGATCCCCACCCTAACCCTCCCCTGGGGCAGCTCCAGGCCGTTCCCTGGGGTTCTGTCGCTGGGCCCCAGAGGGAGGAGATCAGCGCCTGCCCCTTGGCTCCCCCTCGGGAGGAAGCTGGAGGCCCCATGAGCTCTGCCCTCAGCCTCCTCTTCTCCAGGCTGAACCAGCCCAGGGCCTTCAGCCTCTCCTCACACGCCTGCCCCTCCAGACCCTTCCCCACCTTTGTTCCCTCCTCTGGACACTCCCCAACAGTTTTATGCCCTTTTTGTGCTGTGGCTCCCAAACCTGCCCCCAGCACTGGAGGTGAGGCCGCCCCAGCGCAGGGCAGGGTGGGACCATCCCGTCCCTGGCCCGGCTGGCCATGCCGGGCTTGCTGCCCCCCAGGACACGGTTGCCCTTCCTGGCAGCCTGGGCACACTGCTGGCTCATGGTCACCTTGCTGCCGACCCAGTCCCTCCCAGCACGGCTGCTCTCCAGCATCTCACCCCCCCATCTGTCTGTACAGCCAGGGCTGCCCCTGCCCAGGGCAGGATCCGGCACTGGCTCTTGGTAAACTTCACGCGGTTGGTGATATGTGGAGTTGGGACGTGTGTTCTCTTCAAAGCACAGCTGAAATTCTGAACTAGTGGTTGCTTTAGACAAAACTTAAGCCCTCTGAGCTCCAACAGGACTAGTCGACCAAGGGAAGAATTCAGGAATCCCATCGGCACAGCCACACGGTTTCATGGCTGAGTTACTCGAACACTCAGGCTTCGCCATCAGCTCTCGGTCAGAAGGCAGTTTTGGAAAGCAGAAAACGTGTTATTTCCAGCTAACCACTGCGCTGCTGGACCTCGATGATCTCTCTGCAGGCAGGAGGGTTAGAAATGGCCCTTGGGGTGCCCTTCGGTCTGTCACTGGAGTGTGGGATTCAGTAAATCTGAATGACCAGTCTGTCTGATCCAGGACGATGTGCTCCGTGAACCTGGGAAGTTCCTTGTACCTGTTTTGGTGTTTTGCTGGTCTTCTGGGATTGCTTGTGTGAGAAAAGAGCTACGACTTCACTCAGTTGTGTGGGAATAAGTTTCTTATATGGAAGGTCTCTTACACATCCTTTTTGCAGCAGAATGCTTTTCCCAGCCAATTCAGCGTATTCTACCCGATAGGCCGGTAGAACCTGACAGAAAGCCATCTGGAGGTAGTGTATTCCACACAGCACTATTTCTGTTAAATGGTTATTTAATGGTTCTTTCTTCTAAAGGTTCAGTGAATGAGAACCAGAGGCCGTCAAATTCGTATAACGGAGACCTGAATGGACTGCTGGTGCCTGATCCCATCGTGGCCGGGGATGGACCTTCTTTGGCGAAGCCAGTGCATCGCAGCATTTCGTTGGGAGCCCTGCAGGAGAAGCAAGTCATGTAAGTTTTGTCGGGGTTCAATGGTTAAATATTCCATCTGGTGAGCCTGGACCTCCAGCTGGGCTCTCTCAGGGACCCCAGTTACCCGAGAGGCCGCTTACACCAGCCGGCAGTGCGTCAGACCTCGCACGCGTCGAAGTATTTCTCTCCAGGTAATTTATAGCCAAAGATCCTGAGCCAGATCCCTGCCTGACTGCTGAGCTGTGTGCGTACGTCGGTGTGTTTTGGGCAGTGCCTGTCAAGAGAACACAGGAACTAATTAGTGTAACGCTTGGCTTCGTGTGCGGAGTCTTAACGTTAGAGGCCGTGTAAACAGCTTTTGTTTGGGTGATAGCGATAGTTCTGAGGGAGGCCGCCCTGAGCAGCGTGCGCTGTTGTGGCTGAGGTTCAGCTGGTCGGCTTCGGTCTCTTTGCACCGTCCACTGCTGGGCAGCAGTCACGGCTACTTTACCACGTGTAGGTCTGAGCTCAGCTCAAACAGACCGGAGGTTTTTAAGCTGAACAAACTGGGTGTTTGGCATTTTCAAGCTTGTGACACGTGAGGAAGGGAGAATGAACTAAGTCGCTTCTGGTTTCAATTGTTGGGCTCAAACGTCCTAGATGCACAGACACTGCCCCTGCACTGCTGTTGAAATTATGGCTAGCAAATATCTGACCTCCGCTCTCCTACTGTGAGTCCCTGTCTGATTTGGTTTTTCCCCTCCCCCCCTTTGCTTTTCTTAACAGCTGCCTTTCCGGTGACGACAGCTCCACTTGCTTAGTGATATCAGCAAAAGATGTGGAGATAGTGGCCAGCAGTGATTCCAGCATCACCAGTAAGGCCAGAGGGAGTAACAAGGTAAGGAGCAAGAGACAGCATAGTTCTGTAGTCACATCAGCTAGTGCTTAAATATTTCAAACAGAAAATTATCTTCTTTCCTGTGTTATAGGGGCTTTTAATTATGCAGAAGTTTGTTTTTCATAGATAATACTGAAGACAAAGGGGAGCGCTGCTGCCCTAATTTTCATAGCATGTCTTACTTCTTTGCTCACAGAGACAATGCTTGCCAGATAAGACCAGGAATCAGTTTCTTAGAAAGCAGCACTAAAACTAAAACCCACAATTGCCCACGCAGCAAATGTGTTTCTAAATTCCAAACAAGGTTCCAAGAACTGTGAATGCGGGCAGAGTGCTGGGGAGGAGGTAAAGGCTGCCGCGCTGCCGCCGCAGGGTCGAGCGTTGCTCTGCAGCGAGTCGCGTTCCTCCTTGAAGCGTTCATCGGCGCCCCGAACCCTGAGCGCTCCGGGCTCTGCCGCCTGGCGTTACTCGCTGTGCAGTTCTTCTTACCGACTGCTGCTTCCCGCAGTTCGCTGCGAAGCGTTACCCATCTTCCCTAGAGGAAATCCTGTATTTGGGCAGGTTTGTCCCAGGAAAAAAATTAATTCCAGACATTTCCCGTGTTTTGCTTTCTTTCTCTTGAGCAGGTGAAAATACAACCCGTTGCTAGATACGACTGGGAGCAGAAATACTACTACGGCAATCTGATAGCTGTTTCAAACTCCTACCTGGCGTATGCCATTAGAGGTGAGATACCTTCTTGTCTTGGATGCCAGTTGTGTTCTTTGGCTCCGCGTAGCTCTGCAAGAAGCAAAGTTTGCATCAGGAGGAGGTAACTGGCGGTAGTTGAAAGGCTGCCTGCGATACCCAGATCAGGGTGCTGTTGCAGGGGGAATACAAGGGAAGCTGGAGCCACGGGGGAGGGAAGATGTGGTGGTGTAGGAGAGTATCTACTGAGAAAATAACGCTTTTCTGGAGTTAGAAATAAAAGAAAGAGAAGGACTCTGTGGGGATGGAAGAAAAGCTGAAGGGTTACATTGGATTCACCGGACAGTAAGCTGATGTTCAGCTTACTCCTCTAATTAAATATTTCTGCAGTGATTCTGTTTCTCTGTAGCTAAGCGCAGAAACAGCCCCGTGGTAATTTGAGCAGACACATGTTTGTGATGGACTTGCCTGTATAAATTTAGAGTTGAGTTTAAGGCTAAATTTAGAGGAGCCGAAGAGCAGTGCAGATGCAGTGGGTTGTGCAGTAGCAAGGGAGAGAAAGCCAGAACAACGCAGGGAAAGGTTGTTCCCCAACAAACACAAAGCAAACGAACACTTGGTCATCTGCAACGTCTCTCCCTGCTCTCAGATAAACACACGGCCTTTGGGGCTCCATCAGCTCTTGCCTTTCTTCTTGGTGCTAACACCCATCAGTTTGGCCTTTTATTAAACCTACCATGCTGCTTCTGTGGGTTTTTTCCCCTAGTTGGGCTTATTTTAGAGCAGCTTTAGGGTGTTTCACCATTCTCTGAAGTTGTAAAGCTTGGGTGTGGTAACAGCATGGAAGCTGTTCTTGATGTGTGTGTGCTCTGAAGCATGTTCTTCCCAGTCGTACAAGCCGAAAAGCAGTACTTTTTGCCAGGTGAGTGTTCAGGCTTTTTACATTCCCTTTAGAGAAGGGATATTGGAGCTGCCAGCCTCTCCTTTGCTCCACTTACTGAAAATGAGATTGCACTTAAAATTAATTCACCGTCACGAGGTCAGTCTGGGAGGTTCGGTAGCTTTGTTGTGAGCTCAGGATAAGGATTTAGGCCTTGTGTTTAACGAGGGCATCTTTCCTGAGAACAATCACGAGAGGTCAAATTCTGTTGACTTCTTTTGAAGTAGAGCACCTTAGAATTTACAGCGCTCAAGAAATTGTCGAAGATACGGGGAATTAAGCTGCGCTACGGCAGGCAAAGTCCTTCATGATGCTGCTGTCTCCGTCTTCTGTGCCAAAGCTCAAGAGTGCAGCGAATGTTTGCGTGTGTAAGGGGCTTGTTAACGTGGTACCTGCGGATAGGGGTTGTCAGCGTGCCGCCGGTGACAGCCGCTGGCAGGATGGGTGCTGGAAACGCCAGGGCGATGGGTGGGAAGACGGGCAGCCCCGCAGGGAAACCGCACGGGTAGGTGGTGACTTCTCCCTCTGTCTTTCCCGCAGCTGCCAGTAACGGCTCCGCTATGGTGCGGGTGCTGAGCGTCAGCACTGCTGAGCGGACCCTGCTGAAAGGATTCACAGGCGGTGTGGCAGACCTGGCTTTTGCTCATCTCAACTCCAACCAGCTGGCGTGCCTGGATGAGGCTGGCAACCTTTTCGTCTGGCGCCTGGCCATGGATAAAGAAAAAATCCAGTATCTTGTCAAAAGGCGTCTCGAGAGTCTTTGCGTCACGGTTAGATGCGAATGCAACCTCAGAATTGCAGTTTATTTCCCAGCCTTTCCAGGGTAGCTGCCTGCTGGGGGAAGGGGGATATTTCTGCCCCTTCCAGGGTATCAAATCGGTCATCCCGAGCCCGTGCTCAGCACAGCCGTTAGGTGAAGTTGCACGTAACTTGAAATTCTAGGAGTGATGCCTCAGTGCTCCTTCTGGTCTGGACAAAAGTGGTCAGTGTCAGTCTGTACCAGCTGGCCTTAGACATGGACAGTGTCACCTTGACCGTGTGACAAAGCTTTTCATTCACATTTGTCTGGTTCTAGCTCTTCTTCTCAGTTACTTTTCTGGGGAAGAGGATGTGATACTTCCCTCCTGCTCGCTATCTTCCTTCCAAGCCTGTCATCCCTCTTCTTTTGGTGGTCCTGAAATTTGGTTGCAGTGTTTGATTCGCTGCCCTAAATCTTTTCCTTGTAATTGCTAGGAGTGACCGCTCAGTGCGCATCAGTTGGTGGGATACCTTGTTTTGGGTTGTGGCTTCTTAATTTTGACTGTGTACCTTCATTTCAAAAGCAGCTGGAGCAAAGGTGGTGGTGGTTTAAGATGTGGTTTGTACGGGTGGACCAGAGCGCTCACCCTGGTAGGTTTTCTGTGTTTCTGTGGTAGTGTTGTTGCAGTGGTAGCTGAAATAATTGAATCTGGCCATCAGCAGGCACATAGATTGCACATTCAGATGTGGCTATGTGCTCCCCTTGTGCTTACCCTGTGCCTGCAAGAGAAAATTATGAGAATCTATGAATTTTATCCCCTCCTGCCAGTGAAGAAATGCTAGCTTGCCACCTTTCTTAGCAGAATCCTTTTATCGGATTTCTTTTTGAATCTCAATGATCCAAAACATGTTGAGGTTTAGTAGTACTCACCAGAGGACCGAGCCTGAGTAGGGTATTGCTGAGTGTTGGTTGCGCTGCCAGAACGTTCTGTTTCTTAACCGTGGTGATCAGAGAGGAGATCTTAGTGAACATCAAGCGACCTGACAATACCCCGTTGAACACCTCTCGAAGAATCATCTGGTGCCCTTTCATCCCAGATGATAATGAGGAGAGTGGTGAAGAGGGAAGCCAGACGTTGGCGTTGTTGCACGAGGACAGGGTAAGGAGACGTTGCTTTTCACAGAATCACTGATTGGTTGGTGTTGGAAGGGACCTCTGGAGATCAGCGAGTCCAACGCCCCTGCCAAAGCAGGTGCCCTACACTGGGCTGCACAGGATGGCATCCAGATGGGTCTGGAATAGCTCCAGAGAAGGAGACTCCACACCCTCTTTGGGCAGCCTGTCCCAGGGCTCCGTCACCCTCACCGTGAAGAAGTTCTTTCTCATGTTGGAGTTGAACTTCCTGTGCTCCAGTTTTTGGCCATTGCTCTTGTTCTCTCGATGCCCACCACCAAAAACAGTTTGGCCTCGTCCGGTTGCCCCCCACAGTTTAGATATTTATAAGCACTGATCAGATCCCCTCCCAGCCTTCTCCAGGCTGAAGAGCCCCAAGTCTCTCAGCCTCTCCTCCCAAGGAAGGTGCTCCAGGCCTTTTATCACCTTTGTTGCCCTCTGCAGGACTCCTTCCAGGAGATCCCTGTCTTTCTTGCGCTGGAGAGTCCGTAACAGGACACAGTACTCCAGATGAGGTCTCACCAGGGCAGAGTAGAGGAGGAGGAGGATCACCTCCCTCGACCTGCTGGCCATGCTTTTTTTAATGCATCCCAGGATGCCATTGGCCTTCTTGGCCACAAGGGCACACTGTTGGCTCATGGTCACCAGGACCCCTAGGTCTTTTGAAACGCTGTCCCTTTTTTCCTTTAGAGAGAATCTTAACCAAGGAAAGAGCCACTGTAGTTATAAAAATAAACCCACGTGCCCATATCTTTGTTTTCCAGGCAGAGGTGTGGGATTTGGATATCATCCGAACGAACAACAGCTCCTGGCCGGTGGAAGTGCCTAGCATCAAAGAAGGCTTCATCGTAGTGAAAGGCCACAGCACGGTATAAACCTATTTCGCTTTCTTTCCTGCCATCGCTTAGGTGATGGCTACAGATCGCTTCGGTTTCCTTTGGGTTCTAGTGTCTGAGGAGCTGCGGTCCTTAGGAGAGTTGGCTGTGAAAAACCCAGTTTCTTACCCATCCCCACTCTCCCCCCCAACCTACTGGCTGTACGTTGGTACGTAACCTTTGTTCCAAGGGCCGAGGTGAATTTGTAGTCATTTGCTTTGAAAATGCAACTTTTCCTCTTGAAAAAAAGTCATCTGTATTTCCAAGGGCCTGTTTGAGAACCTGGGCTGGATTTCAACTATTTTATCTCCTGGCAAGTTGATGCTTACCACTGCAGTGGTTTACTCCTGGGTGAGAGCAGGAAAATTGTCAGCTTTCTCCTGTAATTTCCCTAATGAGTGTAGTCCCATCTGAGTGCAGTGGGCCGGGACTGTGGGTGATATTTTGAATCTAAAAGAAACAACTGGAAAAAGTCCATTTTCCCTTCTTGAACAGGATGATGACAAAGTAATTGTGTCGCTTAGATGAAACAGTTGTGATTGTGAAACAATAATAACTGTGGAAAGCCAGAAGGTCCCAAACCGAAATGAGCTCTGTTCCTAACAGAGTGAGTAACCGTGGGAACAGGAGCAGCACAATCCGCGGTACTTAAATTTGCTGTCTGGAAACGGCGATTGTTAGTTATTATTACAAAAAACCATGAATCCTGTCAGTTCTTCTGTGAAGGGCTAAGGTGTCTGGTGAAATCACTCTGACCTCCTGTGCTGTCAGGTTGATAGGCTCCTCTTGGACGAGTACTCTTTCTCCCCAAAGAGCTATAAATTGACTTCTCTGTGTCTTTTCTTCCCCCCCCCGCTTCTCTGTTCAGTGCCTGAGCGAGGGAGCGCTTTCTCCAGATGGAACTGTGCTGGCCACAGCAAGCCACGATGGTTTTGTCAAATTCTGGCAGATCTACATTGAGGGGCAGGACGAGCCAAGGTAACCGGAGAGTTGAAGTGAAGGATCTCGGAACAGAGCGCAGGGTTTTCTCTCTGGGAATTCCCTTGTTACAGAATTCCCTGCGATGGTTGTTCTGGGGCCATTATAAAGATACAGGGCGAATGGTTGTAACGTGTTTTGTTGCTGAGGAGTGGTACCTCTGCACGCCACGCCTGCTCGGGGTTTGGTGACGTGGGGGCAAAGCAGAGCGCTGTGTCTGGGAGCAGGAGTTCTGTGCTGTGCCTCTAACTGCAGCAAGCTCTGAGCTGTTCTTCTCAGTGTTGACTTCTTTTATGTCTTGTGCCCTTGGTAAGACACCAAACCAGACAGCAACACGTGATTCCTCTTATTGTCTGTCACAATCTGTGGCTGTACAGGTTGCGATCTCCATGTTTTACACAAGCCTGTAAACAGCTACAAGCTGATGACGCTTGGTGGCTGCTGACTTCGTGCTGTCTGTGGGCAGGGGGTGACGTGTTCAGCACCCACCTCGTATATTCCTTACGTACTGCTCCCTGCGTGCTCAGTCTTTTCCATTTCTTTCCTAGGTGTCTTCATGAGTGGAAACCCCATGATGGCAGGCCTCTTTCCTGCCTGCTCTTCTGTGACAACCATAAAAAACAAGACCCAGAGTAAGTCCCCCGTCCTGGGTATCAAAGTTTAGTAGTGTCTTCTAACTCTGCCTTTGGAGGGTTCCTTGTAACTGCATTGTACCCAGAAAAATTCAGCAGTGCGTCCTCTTTGTAGTCAGTTTTCTAGCGCTGGAGAAATAAGTAAGGCTCTGGAGCACAACCTCAAGCGACCTTAATCCTAGTGTCAGGTCCACAAAAGCAACGAAAATTCTCAATTGCTGAGTCATAGAACCCCAGACTGGTTTGGGTGGGAAGGGACCTCCCAGCCCACCCAGCCCCACCCCCTGCCATGGGCAGAGACACCCCTCACCAGCCCAGGCTGCCCAAAGCCCCATCCAACCTGGCCTTGGGCACTGCCAGGGAGCCAGGGACAGCCACAGCTTCTCGGGGCACCCTGTGCCAGGGCCTCAGCACCATCACAGGGGAGAGTTTCCTCCTGATGTCCAATCTCAGTCTCCTCTCTTTTAGGTTAAACCCATTGCCCCTTGCCCTATCATTATCTACCCAAGCAAAGAGTCCCTCCCCATCCTTTTTATAAGACCCCTTTAAGTACGGGAAGGCCACAATGAGGTCTCCTCGCAGCCTTCTCTTCTCCAGGCTGAGCATCCCCAGCTCTCTCAACTTTTCTTCATAGGAGAGGTGCTCCAGCACTGTTTAGGTTTGTTGTTTGGTCAGTTTTAACTGACCTGTTTATCCTTCAAATCTCTGCTGCAGGAACTGGTTTGTTGGGGTTCTTTCTTGTGGGGTTTGATTTGTTTAGTTTTAAATTTTTATTTAAGTAAGTTATGCCCTTAAGGTTCTTGAGAGCTGTAGTGGTTTCTAATCTGCCTCAAAAGCAGAGACCTTCTGGGAACTTTTAAGATGTGGTTGGGCAAAATCAGCTACGGGCAGCTTGTGAGGAACTCTCCTGTGAAAAGCCCTTATGGGAAGGACCACTTCTTCTTTAAGAGCCCTGAATTCCGTTGTGCCTGCAGGGTTCCCTTCTGGAGGTTTCTCATCACGGGAGCAGATCAGAATAGAGAGTTGAAGATGTGGTGCACTGTGTCTTGGACCTGTCTGCAGACTGTCCGGTAGGTGTTGATGCACCGACTCCCCTGAAGAGTTGGATTTACGTTGATGGGTGGGGGATCGTAGCAAAGCTCTCAGTTTCCAGGTACACTTACTTTGCAGAGGTGATTCTCCAACAAAGCGTACTCTGGCCCCAGTTAGAGCCTGCTCCTTTGCCAGTCTGACCTGTCTGAGGAAAGCTGTCAGAGCCGTGGCAGGCTGTCGGGACAAGCTTTGGCAAGGCCAGGGCGGTTGATCCCTTTGCACAGTCTCCTTGGTGTGACCAAGCCCTGTTGTCTTTGCTCTGTTCTGTAGAGCAGAGACGTACCTGTACATGAGGAGAGGCATCCCAAAATGACATGCTGTGAGTGCTGCCTTCTGTAAAAAGACTAGATATTCAATAACCAACCTGGGATCTTCACCTACTACTTTTTCTGGTTGAAATAATGAGAAGCTGCTACATGGACAGAGCTAAAGCAATTGTACGAGGCTTATTTGTTGAGGTCCAGAAGTTCAAATTCTGCTTTAGTCCATCCCTTCAGAGCTTCTGTTCCCTGATTTGACTTTTCTGGTGGTGGATTGTGGACTCTCTGGTCACACGCACGCCTAAGAGGGCAATTCAGAAGCGGCCTTAAGGTGGGAACAGTACGGCATACAGCTGAGTGCTGCTTTTCCCACCTCACACTACAGAAGGCCTAAAACTAATGGCCCTGTTTTATGGCTATAAACTCCTCAAGATATTTTTGTTTTGCTTTTTAACTAATGCAGTTTCATAGCAGTGTTCTGGTTGTGCTGATCTACCTTGCTTTCTGCTCCCCCACCACCTCTTTTTTTTGTGGATCTAGCTTTTCTCCTGACATCTTCAGCTCCATGAGTATTCTTCCCAGCCTGAAAGTCTGCCTGGACCTCTCCGCTGAATATCTGATACTGAGCGATGTGCAGAGAAAAGTAGGTGGTTCATTTTGTCACTGGCTGTGTGGGTAACAGTGGCAGAAGGAGAAATGGCTGTCTGTGTGACTGATTCTGCTGCCTGGGCCTGGGATCTGCACTTTAATAGCTGAAGTTGCAGAGTTGGCCTCCGCTATTTCACTGTAAGATGACAAATGGCAACAATTCAGCTGATTAATTTTGAGGAGCCTTAAGTCTCACCAAGAGCCGGCAGTGTGCGCTGGCAGCCCAGAAATCCCCCCCGTGTCCTGGGCTGCATCCCCAGCAGCGGGACCAGCAGGGCCAGGGAGGGGATTCTGCCCCTCTGCCCCGCTCTGCTGAGACCCCCCTGCAGTGCTGCCTCCAGCTCGGGGGGCCCCAGGGCAGGAAGGACACGGAGCTGCTGGAGCGAGTCCAGAGGAGGCCCCGGAGATGCTGCGAGGGCTGGAGCCCCTCTGCTCTGGAGCCAGGCTGAGGGAGCTGGGCTGGTCCAGCCTGGAGCAGAGAAGGCTGCGGGGAGCCCTTGGAGCCCCTGGCAGTGCCTGCAGGGGCTGCAGGAAAGCTGGAGAGGGGCTGGTTGCAGGGCAGGGGGGGCCAGGCCAAGGGGAAGGGCCTGAAGCTGCAGGAGGGGAGCTGGAGCTGAGCTGGGAGGCAGCAATCCTTCCCTGGGAGGGTGCTGAGGCCCTGGCCCAGGGTGCCCCGAGAAGCTGTGGCTGCCCCTGGCTCCCTGGCAGTGCCCAAGGCCAGGTTGGATGGGGCTTTGGGCAGCCTGGGCTGGTGGGGGGTGTCCCTGCCCTTGGCAGGGGGTGGGAACTAGATGGGCTTTGAGGTCCCTTCCAACCCAAACCAGTCTGGGGTTCTCTGATTCTTCTTTGCTCTCACTTGGAGGAACCTGTGCCTGGCGCAGTAGGACTGAGTTTCTGACCAACACTGACTCACGTAGGAGTGTGCTTATGGTCATTCCCTGGGGTGTTCCCTTTCAAATTTAACTGGTCCACGCTTTATTCCTCATGTTATTCCCATTGTTCCCAATCTCGTTCAGGCACTAGGCTTCGTAGTCTAC
Organism: Psophia crepitans; assembly: GCA_013399095.1. Lineage (NCBI taxonomy): Eukaryota > Metazoa > Chordata > Aves > Gruiformes > Psophiidae > Psophia > Psophia crepitans. The sequence goes on along the minus strand of VWZZ01004638.1, from coordinate 83,403 downwards.
ACACACACACAGACACGATCTGCTCGGAAAGCCCGGTGACTTAGTGTTTCTGGTTCTTCCAGGTCTTGTATGTGATGGAGCTGATGCAGAACCAAGAGGAGGGTAAAGCTTACTTCAGCTCCATCTCGGAATTCCTCCTTACCCACCCAGTCCTAAGCTTTGGCATCCAGGCAGTGAGCCGCTGTCGGCTAAGGCACACCGAAGTGCTCCCAGCAGAAGAGGAAAGTGACAACTTGAGTGTAGGTAGGTGATGAAGAGAATTTCCCTGCTGCGAGATCAGGATGTCTTTCTTGACTGGCTTTCTCATGCAAGGCTGGCTTGCTTCTTCTCTTTGTACAAAATACATCCTGTGCTGCTGAAGTGCTTCAGAGGGGCACAGTAGAGCTGGATACAAGGGACATCTGGCAGTCTGTGGTCCAGCCTGCTGCTTGGAGCAGGACTCTTGCTGGTGGTAGATTGGGTCACCTATGGCGTCATCTGGCTTCTTCTCAAAGGCCCCCAGACATGACGTGTCTGGCTCTGCCCTGGTCCCAGGGCTGCACCCTTTCCTAAAGAAAACGTATCCGAATGTCCAGCCTGGCTGTCCCGACGCAGCGTGCAGCCGTTGCCCCTCACCACGCAGCACCTCCCCTGAGGTGTTTCTGTTGCTAAAAAGCGTTCCAGGGCTGTGCGGGGTGAAGCGCTGCGAGTGCCGCCTTGGTTAAGGTACAAACTCAGCCGCTCGGTATCTGAGCCGTGAGGCTTTTGTGATCATGTGCCATCATCGCCTGCATCAGAACGCAGGGGACAGCTTCCTCTGCAGCTCGGTCTGATGCAGGCTCGTGGGAGCACGAGGGTTCCTGAGGAACTGGCAGGATGTATTTCTGGGACCGCTTGCTGGAGTAAAGTCTGTGTAGTTAAACATCGGAGGTGTGAGAGAACCAGCTCAGGTGGCCTGAGGACCAGCTGGTTGCTTCTGAGCCCTGCTGGCTGAGCTGTGACGGTACGCAGTCTGGGCTGAAGGACGCGGTGGAGTTCTCCATCATGTCTGGAAGGTATTGCCAAGCCACAAAGCTGCTTGTAACAGACATGAGCAGGTAACTCTCTTTTAGAGGAGAGCTAGACGAGATGTCTTCTCTGGTTGTTACTACAATGAACATGGCAGTGAATCCTGCGGAGCACTGTCCTGTGCAAGTGTTCCTCGATCACCACCTCTCTTCAGCTGTTGGCTTGCTCCTGACCTACCTTTCTTTTAGTAACATGTGGAATGTTGCTTTGAATAGCATCAACTTATTTACTGTTGGAAAGAGTGCTGTTAGAAGCTGTCTGATGTGCTTTCCTGTGCCTGTGGCTGTACACGATAACAGTTAATTCTTCTTGTTGTCGGTATTTACATTGCTGTGAAATGCAGAAGCAAAAATGATAGATACACATAGCGGGTCAGGAGCAGCTGGGACTGAAACTTCAGGTCTGACCGGTGCGCAGAGAATAAGGACAAACTGCCTAGGACTGCCTGATACGTTTGGGGTTTTTATGGTGATCTGTCCTACTCAGCTTTCTCAGTGACAGATACAGGCGTTGGGTGAGTGTTGGCAGCGCTGGCTGCTGGGAACTGATTGCAGAGCTCTTCATAACTAGTGGTGTTGACAGCCAGGCAGGGTGGTTGAGCTCTAGTCCGAACATCTGTGCAACGTAAGCTAGAGTGTGTGTCTCAAAGTACATCCGACCGGTCACCTCCACAGCCAGAACAGATCACCAGCCGTTCCACCTTCCTCCTCTTTACCTTCTTCCTTTCTTTTTCTAATTTTTTTCTCTTCCTTGAGGCTTATTTGGCTGGATTAGAGCTGATGTGATTGCTCTCACATTGAAAAGTAACGAGTGTGTAGGATATACTTTCCCTTAACAAGGTGAATTCACCTCTGAAGTGGAGAGGTGATGAGGCTGTGTCGTGCTGGTTCACCTGTCATGATGTTTTTGTAGTACTTTGCCTGCACTTTCCATTCAACCTCATGTTTTACTTCTGCCTTTCTGTTCCAGAAGGTGCTCAGGGAGCTGGGGCTGTTGAATCAGCAGCAGGCGTCCTGATAAAACTCTTCTGCGTGCACACCAAGTGAGTACGGGTAGCAGCTACCGCGGGCAGCTGGTGTGGCTGGCCTAATCCTGCGCTGACCTGGAGAAATTTAACTTACCGATTCCTCCTGCTTGTTACAAAACTGCTTGGACCCATGAAATTCCTCTCCTAGCTGCGGCGCGCACAGCATGGCCATCCCAGGCAGGAACCCTGCGTGGTGCTGTGGCGAGCTGGTACTTTTGTCACCATGAGTATGCGGTGACTTGAGAGTTGTGCTCGTGTGTAAACGCTGGGAGACATCTCTCGTGCTCGGGGCGCCAGAACCGGGCGACGCAGCTGAACGAGGATCAGCTCCTGCTTCTTCTGTCACAGACGGAGAGCAGTAACGTGTATTCCAAAGCAATCAGTTCTGTGGAGAGGGATCTTCTAAGTGCTAGGCTTCTCTTGGTGATTCATAAACTCATCAGAGATGCCTGTTTGTTTTTTTTTTCCCAGGGCCTTACAGGATGTGCAGATCAGATTCCAGCCCCTTCACAGTCCTGACATGAGCGCACCCATGCCTTCCCATGGCTCCCATGAAGACTTTGGTGAGCGTTTGTACTCGGTCGCTCTTCAGTGTCGCTGAGCCTTTAAAGGTGGTTGGTGGGGGGACAGCAGGACTCCGGTGCACGTGGGGAGCACGGGGACGTGTCAGGCTAGGGGCACTGCTGCTCTGCGCGTGCCTGAGTTCCCCTTGCAGCACTTGTACCAGGAACTTGACGTTTGTCTCTTGCCGGGCAGAATTGATTCCAGTGACACCAGAGCCTTGGGAGTGGAGGGGACTGGGCTGGGTGCTGTTTCAGGGCGTTCACTGGTCTGAGCTGTGGCTGTTAAACTGGCCTTGCGTTTAGGGAAGAAAGGAAGCTTGGATCTCTCGCTGTCAGAGCCTGGTAACATCCACTCTTCAGCGTACAAGGAGTAAGCGTGACACGGGGTTTGCCTCGCCATAAGCGTGATTAGGATGTTGGGGGTTTTTGCTTGTTCTCTTTGGAAGCCAGTATGGCTGGCAGTGGCCTAAGTTCATACTTTGTGGAATTAAAGCTTTAGTTTCGGGGGAAATTCCTGTAAATTGATTTGTATTTCTCCCTTGGAAGCCTTTCCAGACCACATGGCTGATCTAGGCACAGAGGGGCTGGGATCTGAAAAAGGGTCGGTGCACGGCTCGCAACCGGACCTGCGGCGTATTGCTGACCTGCCGGTACCGGCAGACTTCATCTCGCTCTCGAACGATGCCAAACCGAAGCTGATGACTCCAGATGCGTTCATGACGCCAAGTACATCCCTTCAACAGGTAACCAGAGAGCAGTGCTGTTATTGCTGGTACAAGGGATTTTGATACTTTTGGGAACTTTTTCCAGGCAGTAGTGGAATGCGGAGCACACGGGAAGGTCTGTGTCAGGTACCAAGCTTAGTGAGATCGTGCTGGCACACCTAAAACGCTAAGCTGGCCTAAGCTTGTGTTGCAGGTGCTGTGTTTAGCCACAAAGCTGCTGATGCAGCTGTATGGGGTAGAAATATGGGTTTGCTAAATAACTGCGTCTAAGCTGGGAGGCTGGTTTACATATGTTGTTTGGGGTTGTGATGTAACTCTGATGGAAGAAAATAGGCCATCTCTCATGTCCTGTGTGATGGGAACGCACGCCTGAAGTGGTCAGGTGGGTACATGGGCCTGTGGCATCTTCTGCGCGGAATCTGCCAATCAGCCAGCTGCTAGCTCCATGTTTTCTTTCTTTAATTAACGCAGCAGGCCTTCACTTGTCTGTGCTTGCGCCAGGGATCTCGGTATCGGGAAGCCTGTGAAGCACTTCCTCAGGGTTTGGTGATCCCTGCAGAGTGTCTCGGTGAAGAGCCATAAGCAACCTTTTGCTCCTCAGCGGGGCTCCGGCAGAGCAGTCGGAGAGCACAGAATCTCTCTCAGTGCTCTGTCCCGCGCCCGTGGCCGGCAGCACTGCGTCCCGCCGGGCGTTTCCAGAGCTGCCTGACTCAGCGCAGGTTTCTGCTGCCCCTCCTTGCTCACGCCAACAAGCAGAGGTGCGGGAGCTCGCTGCTCTTGGCCGCTCTGCGTCCATCCACCGTCTTAGTTTGTCTGAAACCCACCCAAATATTCTTGCTGTCTGCCTGCTTCGGTGCCTCTACTGAATTCGTGACTGCGTGGTTTCCTCCGTGTGCTTTTAGAATGGGAGCAGGCATAAATAAAACAGTACTATAAACACACGCATCCCTTAAGAAAAGTGATCTGCAGCTTAATTACGTTAAGCGCGTGGATTCCACTGGTGGTGGTTGTGTTTTCTCTGCCTTCCTGTGAGAAATTAACTCTCAGCAGTCACTTGCCGTGCTGATAGTGTTCTCACAGGCAAGGAGGAGAGTGCTTGTGAGCAGCACCCCACGTACACGTCCCAAGGCAGGGCTTCCCCCGCCCAGGGTGGAACACGTGGCTGTCGCCACGGCTTAAACTTGTGCTGGAGGAGCCTGAATGGGGATGGACAGCACGTGGAGCTGTGCAGAAGTGGAGTTCGTGCTGAGCTGACTAAAGAGAGAGGCGCCCCAGCGACAGCTTGGGGAGCAAAGAATAAATTTAACTCCTCCTAAAGGTTTTGATATTGCTGGCAAAGTTGCTGAGTGCAGGAGTTCATTTTGTGCCTGAGGGTGGGCAGCATTCCCAATGCAAAGGTGTCCCAAGGGAGCAGAGAGAAGTTGGTGACGGTTGCACCTACTGTTTGGTGCAAGGAGCAGCTCACTCTTCAGTTCAAATACTGTAACTGTGCGGTTTAAGCCCTGCTTTTCCCTGCTCCCTGTTTCCTGGCAGGCTTTTCCCTGGTGACACCAGCACCCAGGAGCACTGTAGGGTGGACTCAGCCTTGAGTTTAGCTCAATCTCTGCCACAGGCACTGTGTCAAGCGTAGGAAGCTTGGTGGCTTTCCCCGCTGGGTGCTGCGTGCTTCTGTTGGTGTTCTCTGGAGGTGTTTCTTGGTAGCCAGAAGCAGTGATGGGGGCCAGCATGTCCCACAGCGCTCCTCACAGCTAGCCAGCTGGCTGGGTGAACCGTACCGCTTCTCGTGCGCTGGAGCGTTCTGCTTCCACGCGTCAGCAGCACAGGACCTAACCCTGTACAGACTCAGGCCTCGCTCGTGGCAGCAGGCGTGGATGGGAGCAGTCTGGCTCAAAGAACAGAATGGGGCCTGGTGCCGCTTTGTTCCGGGAGAGCGATTGCTCCGTTAAAGCAGTCGGGGCTCGCGTGACGAGGATCCTAGCAGTACAACTCAACCTATTGCTCCTCACCCAAGACTCTTCAGGAGTTCTTGTGAAGCCAGCATTCTCAAGCTAAGTTCCGTTACACCCTGACCCTGTCTGTTCTCTTCTAGATCGCTGTATCTCCAGGCAGCAGCGTCAGTTCCCTGACTGCAGTCACGGCCATGAGTAGCACTTCTGTCACAGATGCCTCTCTGCCCAGGTAAACAGCGCACGCATTAAATAATGTATCTGCAGCTGAACTGGTGCGGTCCTTCAGGGTGGCGCAGGGCTGTGGAGTAGGAGAGGAGACTGCAACCAGGGTTAGAAACTGGCCTGAGGCCCAGCGTCCCTATATGGGCAACTGTTTCCATCTCTGCTGCGGCCCGGAGCCTGCCTGTTGCCATCCAGGGGCCAACAGTAGCGTTTCAGTTGTGCCTCGCAGGGATTCTCTTATTGCAGCCCAGTTCTGTTGCTTTGCATGCTTCTCCCAAAGGGCTGCCATTGTTTACAGGTAAGGGAACGCTGCGGCCACCGAGGACAGGGAGATAATTGGGACTGTTAGGAAAGTCTTACTAGTGTCACGGTGGCTTGGGCTGCGTAACAGGGGAAAACTTCGCTTCTGGGTGCTGGGAAAAGGACAAAGACCTACGGCGTAGTGTCCTGTTTGTCCCTAAACTCTGCTCGGTGTGCGCAGAAGGTCTTTTCTTCACTGGTCTTCTTCTCGACTGGTCTTTTCTTCACTGACCCCTCGAATTCCTAGAGGTTGCGATGCCCCTCTTTTCTTGTGGGGTTTTGTTGGAGGTTTGTTGGTTTTTTGGTTGTTGTTTTCCACCCAGCGTCTCTTTGGGGACTAGGAGGTGGAGCTGCTAGTTGACGGGGAGTAGCTGACCAAGGGCTTGGAGAACACCAGTGAAGTTTGGGTTGGGCTCCTCCGTTGACCTGTGGATCCCGTCTCTTCGCCTCAAGCATTTGATGCAGACCTGTGTCATTAGGTTGCCCTGCTTGATTTGTTTGTGTCTCTGTTTTCTTCAGGCCGTCGGAAGACTTGACTGTGAGCCCCAAGATGCAGCTGGACACCAGCCTCACGCTGAGTAGCAGCAGCAGCAGCCTCCAGACTAGTCCTAGGAGCCATCCAGTTCTTATCCCCGGCCTCCCTGACAAGCTAACACCAAAGGCAGCCGTTCCGGTAAGGCTCCAAGTGCTGCTCCCTTCCTTCACCTCACGGGCCGTGAGGCCTCTCTCTCTGGGCCTATGCGAGCTGCAATTAGACGGATTTGGATATTAACAAGGCCGGTGTCTGTCTGCCCTTTGGCACAGATCGAGTTAACGGAACTTGACCCCGTGTAAAACAGCAGGTCTCTTGACAGCTCGAGACAGCTCTGGCTTGGTTGGACACCGTCAGCCTTTGTGTTAGGAGACGGTGCTACCTGGAACCGTTTCTTCCTCCTCCTTGGTCTGATGAGTCTGAAATGGTCGTTTGCTATTCCTAAATTTTTCTTTCCAGGTGTGATGTAAAACAGGTTATGACCCAAGCTTGAAACTGAAATAAGCTTTGGGTCCAGGAGATACTCGGTGTTAAAACTAACTGTGTCCCTCAAAGAGAAGGGATGCTGGAGCAGAGCAGGGCGGTAGAACTCGTGTGACATTTTCTTTTCAAAGTGTGTTCAAACTAGCCTTGGTTTAATTGTGGTGGTAGCCCAGCTGAGAGCCCGTTGTGAGTCCTGGGGCCCTCCTCTGCCTGCTGAATAGGGTGGGAGCAGAGGGGTCACAGGAGGAATGGACAGAGGGGGTCGGTGTAAGGTACCAGGGGCTCTTGGGGTGTCTCCGCATTACCCTGAAGGCTCTTGTTTGGCTTCCGTACTCAGGTTGCGCCAGGAAACTCCTCTCTAGCACTGGAACTGCAGGAGGTGGAGCCCTTGGTGGTGCCCCAAGCTTCTCCCACCCGCGAGCGCTCGCCGGATGTCATTTCCTCCGCTTCCACAGCCATGTCCCAAGATATCCCAGAGATCGCTTCCGAGACCTTGCAACGCAGCTTCGCGGCAGCTCCGTCGGGGCTCGCCACGGAGGTGCTGGAGCCCAGTCATCACGCAGACAGTATGGCATCCGCCGCCTCAGCCTTGCATTTGCTGTCTCCGAGGAACAGGCACAATTCAGAGCACAGCCACCACTCTTTGGACATGCCTCCAGTGGAGGTGGACAGACTGAACGCTCCATCGTTACTGGAGACTGCTTTAACTCAGGAAAACGCATCTTCTGACAGTGTTGTGAGTCAGCCGTGGCCGGCAGCTCCTGACATAACCAGAGAAACCAGGAACAGCATGGCAGACAGGTAATCGCTTGGGCTCGTCTCGCTTAGGGCAATCGCTTCGCACTTGCCAAATGGCTAACGTGGCGAAAAGCTCGTAGGCAGTGATGAAACCGGAGCAGTTCTCCGTCCCTCCTTTAAAGGATCTGATGATTCAACCTTCCTGTGTGCTTGGTCGGTCTATACTGCGTCCTGAGCTCCCTAGGCCGGCTCTAACAACTCGTGCTCTTAACGCCCCTTGCAGCAGAAAGGGTCTCAGTTAAGAAGGTGACAGGTCTGTTTCGTTGGTCTTCGTGTTCACCTGGGAGCGGAGACTTGGGGTGGGGTGATTTTTATTTTTGTGCTCTGGAAATAAAACCAGTACAAGGTAAATTCCACCCCAGGTGATGCTTTCCTGCATGCTTTTGTGGAAATAAATTGATTAGCATATATTTGACAGGTTTGATTATAGGTTAATTATTTAGCTCTCTTCTAGGATTGTCTCTGTGCAGCTAGCATTATGAATCAAGTACTTCAGAAGTCAGAGAGTGAATGGCAGTGGCTCTGTGGAGCAGGCCTGCAGAATGGGGCAAAGTCACCTACTCTGCTTACCAGCAGCGAACATTTACGCTGGAGCAGTGCTGGGATTCGTCAGGGAATTAGTGTCCCTGTCTTTAGTGGGGTGGGAGCAGTGAGATGCATCGGGCACCTCCAGAGTCCGTCTGGGCCGGGGCTGCCTGCACCCCGAGAGCCCGTACACACCTTCCCTTTCAACAGGGCTGGCAGGCTGAGAGTGTCCGTGTTGTCCCTCCAACCATCCCGGGCTGTTCCCTCCCATCAGAACTGCGAGAGAAAGGCCCCCCCTTGTGCCTCCACACCTGAGGGTGCTGCTTTGGGAAACGCTCTCTGTTCCGATGGCTCTGCGGAGGGCACCGAGGCTGTGTCCGCGCAACGTGGTTTTGCTTTTGCTCGTAATCTGAAGTTGAGAAAATACTTTTATAGGAGTTTGCGGCTCCCCTTAATCCCACTCTGTCTTTGAGTTCTTCAGGACTTCTCATATCGGAAGATCAAAAATCTCTGGATCCAAGAGATTCCTTTTTCTTTTTTTTTTCTTTTTCACATCCCAGCTCAGTCAAGCCGTCGGCCTACATGAAAGCAGCAAGTGCTCGCTGCTGCCTGAAGATCTTCCTGCGAGCTGAGTTCAGATAGACCTAGCTGGCAGTTAGAAGCACGTGCAATTTGCTTTCAGAATCTTTACGAAACTCGGGCTGGAGTCACTGTTAGGTTTATGTTCTGTCTGGTAGAGCTAACCCTTTAAATTCACACGCTGCCTCAGGCACCTGAAAGAACTGAGAAGCACTGATGATTTTTGCCCCGCTGATCAGTATTACTTTAGGAAAACCAAGCCCAAGATGATGCTGTTCAGTGAAGTACGCTGTCCTGCCCATTCTGAGGAGTGCCTTACTTGTTTTGCACGAATATCTGTTGGGAGATTGTTCTTGGTTAGTACCTGAAGCGTAGCTGAGCTGCTTGTCCCTTCTTAGGGCCCCCAGAAAAACACATGGAGAGGTTTGGGTGGTTCCTGCCTCGGAACACCACCTGCCGCTCTCTGGGTCTGTGCAGATGGCCGTGGGGTTTTGCTGGGTTTAGACCTTCTCTCAGGATCTCTCCTGAGGAATGGAGTGGGCAAATAGCCAAGCTGAAAGAGACTTTCCTGATGGTATTTCCTCGTTTTGTTTCCCCTCCTCCTCTAGCCCAAGGGATGAAGTTGAAGAAAAGCACAAGAGCTCTTCCTACCATCGACACAGCTACCACCTGCTGCAGCATGACAGCCAGGATGCCAGCGCAGAGCAAAGGTACCAGCGCGCTCAGCCCCCCTCTCGCCCTGCATGGACTCGGTTCAGGCTGCATTTGTGCTTCTGCCCCCAGCAAGCCTTCACGTGTGGGGTGAATGTCTTTGCTTTGTCTCCTGACTTCACATGTTGTGCCGTCCAGCTTCCGTAACATTCCGATGCCTTCAGCTGATCGTGAGATTGGCCTCTGGGCACCGTCCGGTTTACTCTCTGTAGCAAAAGCTTTGGCTGTGCCGCTCCTGAGAGCGCGGACAAAGCTTGCTTCAGGCACCAGTGAAAACCTGTTAAGGGATCAGTTTCCAAATAGCAGGTACGAGGGTATCTCAGGAGTTAGTTTCTTGCTATTGACATCTTTGCTCCCTCATGAGCCACCCGAAACCTCGGTGGGCGCGTTCTGTGTGCGCCCAGCGAGCTCAGCCCTGTGTGGCACCTGAGGGTTCGTTCATAATCCACGTTTGAATTCCGGCTGAAACACGCAGCCTGTGTGGCCCCGAGGATCACGCGCTTCCTAGGCTCAGCCTGATTCTTCTCCGCTCCCGCAGCACTCGCTGCGTTAAGCGCTGTCTGCGTAAAGCTGCAAGGATAGGCTCTGCTTGGGTGCATTGCTGCCTCAGCGCTGCGTCCTGGGGCATACGTGCAGCAACAACAGGCAGCGTTCCGCCACGCTGTCCGGGCCGTGGGGTCCCTAACGCCGAGACCCTGCGAGTCTCGTTACGCAGCGCTCGAGCGCAGCCTGGGCGGAACCGGCGCGGCACATGCTGAGCTCTGGCTCTGGGTTCAATCTCAAGGTGGCGGGCATCCTTCACCACGTGGCTCCGGCCGTGTGTGGGTGGGGAGCGGCGTGTGACTCCCCTCAGGCTAACGCTGTCCGGTATTGCGCCTGACGTCCTCTCCCCTGCTGTTCCTTCGTAGTGACCATGACGATGAAGTTGCGAGCTTGGCTTCTACGTCAGGTGGATTTGGTGCCAAAGCGTCTACGCAGCGGCTGCCTGTGAAGGACTGGAAAGCCAAGGCATCTCCTCGGGCTTCCCCAAAGCTGAAGCGGAAGGGCAAGAAGGATGACGGGTACGCTGGGCTTGCCAGAATCCAGCTGGCTGCAGCACCAACCGTGCGGGGCGCCAGCCTGACGCAGCCATTAGCAGCGAGACGAGGGGCTGAGGCCGGGCTGCAGCTGCCTGCTCCCAGCCCTCGCCCTGCGCTGCACGTGGCAGGAGCCCCGCAGGGAGCGTGGCTGGGTACGCCGACGGCCGCTCGGGGCTGGGGGGGTGGGTTCTGCACTACCTCTGGAGCTGGGACTCAAAATTCAAACTACAGCCCGGGCTTCAGAAGAATGTCTGGGAGGTAAATTGCGCCTTGGGGGGGGACACTGGATCCGTCTGCCGGTTTCAGTGAAGTTCATTAGACCCGTGACGCTGTGAGTAGAGCTTAACGCAGCCCCCGTTTCTGATCGCCTTCTGGACGCTGGCACGGTGCCCTTGTTCAGCAGGACCTATCGTTTGTTACCTGCTTGCTGCTGCTGTGTCTTTCTAAACATGCTGTGTGAATGTCTCGTAGTGATAACTGGTGACCAGAAAGGTCTGCCCGCGGCAAATCAGACTGACCTGTCTGGGTTAACATGAGGAGAGCAGCACAGCTTCTGCACGGGGCGTTCTCCTCATCCTGTGTTCCCATAGCTCCACGATTTGGGTCTCTAGCTGTGCGGATGGCCAGAGAGATGGGCTCTGGCATTAAGTTTCTGGCTTGGTCCTGTGCTGTGACACCCAGAAGCCCTTAGTCTCTGAAATGACTTTGATATTTCCTGCCTCAGGCCTTTTAAAGCTGCTGAATGGATGCTGTCAGGGAAAAACAGATGGTTACTTTCCTTCCAGTAGTGTTTGAATATTCGTAGCTCTGTGACTTTGGTGACATGGAAAATGAGCGATCGGTTCAGGGTTTTCCCTTACTCTTCTGTGTACGCTGGAGCGGGGCACCAGTTTCTTCACCTTGAGAGCTGGAATCATTCTAGATGATTTGAAGCTCGTTAATTCTATATTTAATAAACAGGTACTGGGTTTTTCTTGTTAGATATCGGGAGACCTTCAGAAGTGATTTGGCAAAGCCCTCCCTGGCTGTGAATTTGGACAAAACTGAAAAATTGGTGTGTGGTGTTCTTTGTAACGGTCCTCGTTACGACTCGGTTCAAATCCCCTCCCTGCGAAGGGACCGGTCTGTAAGGAGCTGCAGGGCCTGCGGATGGTGCAGGTGATGGAGTCACAGTGCTGTAAGGACTGGGGTCTCCTCACCTTCTCATCGCTCTTCATGTTATCCTGGGCCAAACAGGAGTATGGGCTGGAGTGTAAGCGGCAGCTGTAAAACATGTGGGCTGTTTTGGCAGAAGACTTGGATAATAACAGCGGTTAACCGACATCGTTGGATTACTACTGTTTCTCTTTTTAATTCCAGGGATGTGAACCAGTCGCCAAGAGCATCCAACCACCAGGTGAGTCAGAGCTGCTCTGCGGTCTGGCCGAAGGCCGTGATGTGTCAGGGTTTACTGTCCTACTAAGGACCTGGGAGAAAGTTCATCCCAGTTCCTTGAAGTACTGTGGGCCCCTGCCGTGCCCGAGCAGGCTGCGACGGGGCTGCGCCTGGGTTGGCATTGCTCTGTTTGCTGCGCCAGTCAGAGGAGGAGGAGCTGCTCGGTCCAGACCGATGTTTTCCTTCTCCCCTTTGCACAGCCAAGTGTGTTTCTGTGTCCTCACAAGCCCCAAGGCTCCATCACTCATTTTCCTCTTCCCTTCGGAGACAACTCTTGTGGCAGGAGTAGGATAAGCTGTTCCTGGCAAAGTAAAGGGTGGCAGTGGGACTGGTCTGTTGGAATTTCCTATCCCTGTCAATAGGGATAGTCCCTCTCCAGCTTTCCTGGAGCTCTTTCAGGGACTGGATGGTGCCCGAAGGTCTCCCCGGAGCCTTCTCTTCGTGTCTGGCGGGACGTGCACTCAGCTGAGTTGCGTGCGCTTCTTAAACTGCTCTTGATTCCCCTTTCAGATAGTTTGAGCAGGTGAAGAGACAATGAGCTGTACATCTATACATCTGTACTTCTCCAGTTGTTGGGTTATTCATAAGTCAGTGAAAGAGCTGGAAAAGTGCTCTAGGAACCCTCCTCCTTACTCTGCGGATTGCGCAGCTCTTCCCTGGGTGTCCGAGGTCATTACTAACACTCAGGGGCCTGAACGCTGTCTCTCAGTACCTGGCCAAAAGTGAATAGGATGTTTTCTTCTGGTTGAGATGCCAGAGCCTTGAAGAGAATCTTGAATCTAAGCAGTTGAGGATGTTCTAGGCAGCTATTCCTGAATTCTGTGTGGGAATATCCTGTACCTTTTTTATCAGTTTATTTCTTGGGACAAAAGCCCATGAAATAGGTGTTAAGCTGGCCCTGTTTTTCTGCTTCAGCCTTAGGCACAGCGGTTGACTCAATACGTAGCAGAAAGCTTGGACTGATCTGTGATCCTGTTAGAAATGAATGTTTGTCCCCTCCATGTCCAGGTGACACCAGAGTTCCAGGATGAGCTGATGTGCATATTGAGGAGCCAACAGCGGGAGCTCTCCGAGCTGCGTCAGAACCAGATGGAGCTGCTGCAGAGACTCACCGATCACCTTGATGCCATCCAGAGCTCCCTTATGGGCCACATGGAGAGGGTGATTGACTCCCAGCAGGAGCAGGAGCGTATCCTTGTTTGCAAATGTTCTGTGGGAGTGAGGGAGCAGAAAGCTGCGAGACAGACGAGAGACACAGGATCCCAGACTGGTTTGGGTGGGAAGGGACCTCCCAGCCCACCCAGCGCCACCCCCTGCCATGGGCAGGGACACCCCCCACCAGCCCAGGCTGCCCAAAGCCCCATCCAACCTGGCCTTGGGCACTGCCAGGGAGCCAGGGGCAGCCACAGCTTCTCGGGGCACCCTGTGCCAGGGCCTCAGCACCCTCCCAGGGAAGGATTGCTGCCTCCCAGCTCAGCTCCAGCTCCCCTCCTGCAGCTTCAGGCCCTTCCCCTTGGCCTGGCCCCCCCTGCCCTGCAACCAGCCCCTCTCCAGCTTTCCTGCAGCCCCTGCAGGCACTGCCAGGGGCTCCAAGGGCTCCCCGCAGCCTTCTCTGCTCCAGGCTGGACAAGCCCAGCTCCCTCAGCCTGGCTCCAGAGCAGAGGGGCTCCAGCCCTTGCAGCATCTCCGGGGCCTCCTCTGGCCTCGCTCCAGCAGCTCCGTGTCCTCCCTGTGCTGGGGCCCCCCGAGCTGGAGGCAGCACTGCAGGGGGGTCTCAGCAGAGCGGGGCAGAGGGGCAGAATCCCCTCCCTGGCCCTGCTGGTCCTGCTGCTGGGGATGCAGCCCAGGACACGGGGGGCTTTCTGGGCTGCCAGCGCACACTGCCGACTCATGGTGAGCTTCTTGTCCCCCAACACCCCAAGTCCTTCTCCCAGGGCTGCTCTCCAGCCATTAAGGATCTTCCTCAATCCACGAGGCAAGCTAAGTAAGTTCAGGATCTCGGTAGCGTGGTCCATGGCTGCAGTAAAACTGCCTGCTGCAGTATAACAGCTATTTCGGTTCCTCTCGGTCCCTTTCTAAGGGCAAGAATCTCAAACAGAACAGAACAACTGATAGTTGCTCCGTGCCTCTACGTCTTCTAGTTACCCATTAAGACCTTAAGTGCTGCAACGCTGGAGCAGATCAGAGGTGTGCCCGATACCTCACCCACCTCAGGCAGCGGCCAGTTGCACAAGAGTAATTATGGGATGATCCTTTCCTTCCTTTCCCCCTTAAGGCAAGCCAGTAGCTGCACCAGAAATGGCATCAGGCTGCCGTACGGCGTAGCTGAATAGAGAATTATCTTGTCTGGACCCATATACACAGCTGCTGGTCTGCAGGGCCCTGGTGTGCTGAGAAGTCCGTACTTCGGGGGTTTTCAAACCCCGTATCCCATTATTTTTATTGTATTGTGAGTAGTCAGTTCCTGCACATCTGTTGCTGTGCTGAGTTCGGTCACGTTCCCCAGAGCAGCTCTAGCCTGTCTCGTGTCTGAAATCACTCGATGTGACAATGATTTCTGCTCTCTTCGTTGATTAACCTTGGATTTTTGAGCACCGGGCTGATATTTTCGTAGATAGTTCAGCCAGCTTTCTACTGAAGTTGGGAGTCTAGAGCTATATTGTAATATTAGAATCATTTTCCCCTACCTGCACTGAATTTTATCAGCAGCTGAATTGTCTTTTCACTGTTTGCTCCATTGAGTTTTTGGGGTTTTTTATTTTAAGACACACCTGCATCTCTGTGCTTGCCTGTTGGCTCCCTCAGAGAGCTTGGTTGCTTCATGAGATGCTTTTCTCAAGCCTGTGTTGGCTCCCGTATGCAGTTAAAAGCTGGGGGAAAGGAGGAGGAAGGGGGTGACACGTTTGGAGTGATGGTGTTTGTCTTCTCAAGTCATGGAGCCCTGCCTTCCTGGGGGTGGCGGAACTCCTGCTCGCCGATGGGAAGTAGTAAATGAGTTCCTTGTTCCGCTTGGCTCGCGTGGGCAGCTTCTGCTTTACCTGTTAAACCGCCCCTTATCTGAACCCAGGAGCTTTCTTGCTTTTACCCTTCCTGGCCTCTGCCCCGTCCCGCTGGAGCGGCTGCGTGGGGCTGAGCTGCCTCCGGGACAGCTGAGTTAACCCGCAACGTGTAGGGAACGCTACTGCCGAGCGGCTTTTGGCTGTTTGGCTTTGCTACCAGGCCTTCCAGAGCTCTTCCCTCAGCCCCATCGCTTCTTTCAGAGCACCCTGTTGTTTCCAGGAACGCACCAGCAATAGTGTATAGACCCTTCTGTCACCAGAGCCGCAAATTTGCTCTCGCAGAGCCCCTGGAGGTGAGACTAGTGTCCATCTTTGTGGACTGGAGTGTTGAGGGTAGAGAGGAAATCTGTTGTTCGTGCTCCTTAACATGCATTCTCACTAGAGAGAAGGCTAGACCGAGCACTGACGGAAGGACAGCAGCGCAACGGGCAGCTCCAGGAGCACCTGTCTCAGCAGCTCTCGCAGTCCCTTTCCACCACGGTGTGCACCCGTCTGGAGAGGACTGTTCGCGAGGAGATGAAGAAGACCGTGCCCCAGTGTGAGTGGTGCTGCCTAGGTTTCGAAGGCGGATCCCTGGGGTTAGCCCCGCAGGGACTGGAAGCACGCTGCGTGAAAGTGCTGGCGCTGTGTGGAGTAGGAGTTGGCTGACGTGAAGTTGAGTCGTTGCACGTTGAACTGTTGTGGGCCCCGCTGTAACCGGCGGAGGTGTGCTTTGGAAGGAGCACGAGGCTCCCGGAGGAGATGCCGTTCCAGAGGGCTTGGCCTGACCTTCCGTTACAATCCATAAAACTTCTGGAGTCTGTTTGGTGGAGGAAGGCAAAGGTGGCTAATGAGTCTGGGGACGTGGAGGCTTCACTGGAGCAAACTCAACTTGTCTTTGCCCTTCCCTGACGTGCTGGCACTGTCCATGTAAGGAAATGTTCAAAGAAATGCTGGAGGGAAGGCCTTCTGCAGCCGCTAGTGTCCACCGCCCTGTGGGAAGCAGGGCTACCCACTAGCCTAGGTCAGGTCAGCTGCGACCTTGTCTGGGCAAGTCTTGAAGGCTGGGAGATCCCACAGCCTCTCTGGTGACTTCCAGAGCTGTACCCCCTTCCTCGCAGAGTTGCTCCTCACGTCCAACCTCAGTGTCCCAAGCCAGAGTTTGTGACCATGTCCCCTCGCTGTGTCGTATCCAAGACGAGTTTGACGCCGTTCTCTATTTCGGGTTTTGGAGTGTGACTCCAGGCTTAAAGCTGCAGTTTTAACGTGGTTGTGTTTTGTGTCCAGGCATGTCCAAGAGCATGGACCCTGTCGCTGCCCAGCTCAGTAACACCATTGCCGCCAAGCTCGCTGCTGTTGAGGGGACGCTGAAGGAGAGCATCACCAAGCTAGTGAAGTCGAAGGTAAGGACAACCAGGCTGTAGCTTTTCCTGGGGATGTTGAGTTGTCACCTGCCTGGGTAGTGACTCCTCATGCTTCTCCCCCTCCAGGTAGGGGCAGTTCAGCTCCTGGTGCTCAAAGCTCTTTCCTGGTCTCATCAGGAGAGCGAGCTTGTGTAGAATCACAGAATCATTAAGGTTGGAAGAGGCCTCCAAGGTCATCTAAACCAACTGTCCCCCTACCCCCGATTCCCCACTAAACCATGTCCCAAAGTACCACATCCAACCTGTCCTTAAACACCCCCAGAACTGACCCCAGCCCTTGAGGTGCGACCTCCCGAAGAGCCCAGTGCAGGGGGACGGATACTGCCCTGCTCCTGCTGGCCACCCCAGCCCTGACACCAGCCAGGATGCTGCTGGCCCCCTTGGCCACCTGGGCACACTACCGGCTCGTGTACAGCCGCTGCCCCCAGCACCCCCAGGGCCTTTTCCTCCAGGCAGCTCCCAGCCACCCTGCCCCCAGCCCGTAGCGCTGCTGGGGGTTGGGGTGACGCTGTGTACCCCCTGCCTGCTTTGCCTCGTCAGCGCGTTTACCAAGTTGTTCATTTTTTTATTAGAGAATTCTCACAACAGCAGCACTTTAGGGCAGTTTCGATCAGTCAAGTGGTGAAAGTTTTTGGCTTTCTGCTTCCTGTACTGTTGTCCGTTGTTTAGGGAGGCTTGTCACTTCCCTTGGCAGGGGACAGTGGGTTGGGGGGGCAGCAGGGCAAGGGGAAAGGAACCATGTGTGGCTGTGCCACCTTCCCCGGCTCCACGGCCAAACCGCAGGGCCGTCGTGCTGTTCTGGGGCAGCCCGGGAGGAGGCAGGGGCTGAGGCACCGGGCTGCCCTCCCCTGGGGTGGGTGTGCCGCGGGGACCTGCCGTGTTTGTTCGCGTCCTTAGGCTGCAGCAGGCTGCTGTTTAATTTTCTGAAACCTCTTGTGTGTGTGCTTGGAAGAACCTTACAGACACCATTGTGAGGGCAACGGCCGACACCCTGCAGGGGCCCATCCAGTCGGCTTACAGGGAAGCCTTTCAGACCGTGGTGTTACCAGCCTTCGAGAAGAGCTGCCAGTCCATGTTCCAGCAAATCAACGACACCTTCAAGCAGGGCACGCAGGAATGTGAGTAGGGTTCCTCCTCCGAGTTTCCTCTGCGCAGCGTATTTCCAAGTTGCCTTTTTCTTACGTCTTTGCCTTTCAGAGTTTCGCTGGGGACTGGTTCACCTCTCGGCCCGTCTGCGTGCTCCGTTTCACACGTGGGAAACGGACGCAGAAGGGAGGAGGGTTTTGTGGGTGGTATAGAAGAGCAGAGATCCTGGTCTCTGCAGCTCGTGCAGCGAAACACTCGGCCTTGTTCTGTGAATCTGTGACTTCACCTGTAGCGTAGGAAAGCCCAGCTGTGGGGTTACGCCAGCCTGACATCAGGAAGGTGATGGGTGGAGAGGTTGCGCTCCTGGATCCCAGAGGGGAAACGGCTTGGGGAATGTTTGGAGACGGGCACAGGGATGAGCAGGGGCTAAATAGTGGCCGAGCAGCGTTGATGTGGTCAGGTTGGGGGGAAAAAAGAAAAACTATTCCCTTAAGTAAGGGAACTTGTACACTGACGCACTGGAGAAGACCTTTCCTGTGCTCAGGATGGGGATCCAGTGCTGTGGGCTCCTGGCAGGCCAGGCCGGTGCCACGCTGCGGTTTCTGAGGGGGCCTGAAGTTTGGGTAGTGCTAGCACAGCGCCTCCCCTTGTCCGTAGATCTGCAGAGCGTCTCCAGCTGCTGCGTGTTTTGCACCCTTCCTTTTCCTCCCAACTCTCCCACAAGTGAAGAGAGCTTTTATTCTTCTCTCGTTTGATCAGACTCGTCCATAAAATATTTTACAATACAGCTTTTTGATCTCTGCTGACATGGGGGTTTTGTGTGAGAAATGTTCCTTCCCTTTCTCCACCGGCACCGAATTCTGTCACAGCTCGCTGTGTAGGAGCTAAAATACCCTCACTGCCGCTAAAATACCCTCCATCTTGCCCTGAACAGATCATGCCCATAAAGGTCTGTCACAAGAGAACTGGTGCCGTGGGCGCCGTATCGTGTAACCCTGCGTGGCGGGAGGCCGGGAGCACGGTTTCTGGGTTGGCGTAACGCAACGGGGTCTGTTCTCCCCTCTCTCCCAGCTCAGAGATCAGTTCTGCTGGGGAACGTGCAGAACCTGGCGGCTGGATTTCTGCCCTGACGCTCTCCACAGGTACCCGTGGTCCAAACATCTTCCCCTCTGCTCGTTGCAGATATCCAGCAGCTTGAGACTCACTTGAAAAACAAGAAGGTACGAGAGCAGGAGGCCCGGGAACCGCTGCTCAACCAGCTTCGGCAGCTCATCAGCACCTTCCAGAGCACCACGGAGCAGCTGGCTTCCACCATCGCAGCCAGCGTCCACGCAGAGGTGCAGCATCAGCTGCACGTTATCGTGGGCAAGTAAGTTGGCGGTTGGGCTTGTGGAAAGAGATGTTGGTGAGACGTGTACGTGTGTGTAACAAAACAGTCTTCCTGCTTAGAAACAAGTCATTTGACGCTGTAGGGCTCCTTGTTGGCTTGTGCACAGCGTGGGAAAGGAGGCGAGCTGCTGCATCTGGGAGCTCAGGGCCTGCTTTGCACAGGGTCCCGCATGCGTGTTGGAGGGCAGAAGGACCGAAGGCAGCCCAAAGTACACTCAATTCTGACTAGCCTTCCTGTTTTGAAATGTTCTTCTGAAGGATTTTCTTCTTAATTCTGTGTCCTCGGGCATACCGACGGTTTCTGCAGGCCGCTCTGTCCTGCCAGCTGCTCTGCAGCCATGTGTGCTTGGCCATCCCGGCTTCAGGATGCGATCCTGGCGGCACCTTCAGGCCGCGAGGCCGCTGGCCAGGCGTTAAGGTTGGCCGGTGGTCACCTGCGGGGCAGAACAAACGCCCCCGTCTATTTTAAGCCACCAGAACGTATGTCAGAGCGCACTGGGGTCCTCGGTGCAGACCGGGCTTGCCAGGGAGGCTGCCGGACTAAATTCTGGTCTCCTTGCACAGGCCGTGCTGGCTCCCAGGGAGGTCCTGCTGCTCTGCCTGCGGTACAGCAGGTTTGGTGCTCCGTACCCTCCGTACGAGGGGAGGAAGAGCCCTCGGTGGGGAGGGAAGGTGTAGCGCAGCAGCGGAGCCTGCGCTGTGACCTGGTCTGGTGCGGAGAAGTCGGAGGCTCAGCAGAGGCGCGTTCCGCTCCTGACGGCGTCAGCTGCGGGGTAGGAGTCTGCACCTCCCGGCGCTGCTGCGGAAAGCTGGGCCCGCTCGGGGGTGAAGCTAGAGCTTCGCAGCCTTGTTTGTGAGCCAGAGGCATTGGAGATTTGAATCACCGTATAACGTGAGATTTAGTTCCCTGAAGCATCGCTTCCCTGCACAGAATCCCAGCATCTTCCAGGCGCAGCTTGGGTCTGCGGTGCTGGCCGCAGAGCTGCCTCGGGCAGCCGGTTTCCGGTGCCTCGGGGCAGTTTGGATCGACCCTCTGGGAGCCGCGCTGCGAGAAGCAAGCGAGCCTGTGCTTCCTCGCTGGCACGAGCTTTGTGCGGTGGAGTCCCTCAGCTCTTCAGAGGTGCCTCTTTGTGGTGTTTTGGTTTTTTCCAGCATGCAGGAGTCTATTTTGGCCCAGGTGCAGAGAGTCATTAAGGGAGAAGTGAGCCTGGCCATGAAGGAGCAGCAAGCAGCTGTCACCTCGAGCATCGTCCAGGCGATGCGCTCGGCAGCCGGGACTCCGATCCCCTCTGCTCACTTGGATTTCCAGTCGCAGCAAACTCATATCCTTCAG
The DNA here is from genome assembly GCA_013399095.1 of Psophia crepitans. Lineage (NCBI taxonomy): Eukaryota > Metazoa > Chordata > Aves > Gruiformes > Psophiidae > Psophia > Psophia crepitans. Next base: position 63,159 of record VWZZ01004638.1, on the reverse strand, counting down.
CTGCTCCAGCAGGGACACCTCAACCAAGCTTTCCAGCAGGTACCTGCGCTTCCCGGTAGTGGGCATCGCTGCTTCTTGGGGGGGAAAAAGAGCTCCTTGAGGTGGGGACGTAATCCCGCAGCAGCTTGCACGGGGGCGGCTACAAGCCCGTGGCAGCGGCTGCTGAGGGGTGCGGGTCAGGCCAGAGCCGTGCAGCTTCTGTGGTTCGGTGGCAGTTTAGTTCCTTCCCTGCCCTGTCAGCATGGCGTCAGCGATCCGGTGAGCCGGTGTTCTGCCACCAGCGGTGGCACGTGGCGCACCCCTCGAGCGCCGGCTTCGTAAGCCTCTCCAGGCAGATGTGCCGGCTGGGGCCTGACCTTGCCTTTGCCTTTGATCCCTTTGAGCTGCCGCAGACCAACTCCTCTGGGAATAACAGCGGCGCAGGGCTGGCAGGGGATGCAAGCGTGGTCCTGCTGTGCCCAAACTGTAACCTGCTGCACCCTCTGTGACCTGTCCTGCTTGGCACAGCCATAGGTGTCCTCCGAGTACGGAGTGAGAGCCTAAACGCGGCCCCACTCATGTTTGCAGGGAGTTCTGCTCCTGGAGGAGGCTGGCAAGCCATGGAGCTGCCCCACGGCAGAGGGCTGCTGCCTCGTGCTCTGTCCCGTGTCCCTTGCCCACCTATGGCTTCCTCTGCATTCCTACCTGTGTCTTCCTCACAGGCTCTAACAGCGGCTGATCTCAACCTGGTCCTGTACGTCTGCGAGACTGTGGATACTCGGCAAGTGTTCGGACAGCATCCCTGCCCGCTGTCCCAGCCCGTGCTGCTCTCTCTCATTCAGCAGCTCTCCTCGGATCTGGGTACTCGTACGGAGCTGAAGTTGAAGTGAGTATGGTCAGAGCGCCGGGTGTGAACCCATGCAGAGCGGCTCCTGGTCCTGGGCTCCCTGCCTGGAAGGGGAAGGTGGCGCTTTGACAGCGGCTGGAGCCTCTGCAGCCGGTCGCTGGCATGTGAACAGCCCGCAGTGAGCTGGGGGGAGGCAGGCACTGCCCCCACTCACGTTGCTGGAGGAGGGGGAGGAGGAGGAGGGGTACCCGCCTGTAGGTGCTGTCACCTCCTGCGTTGTCACCTGCAAATACTCGAGGCCTGGGCAGCGATCTCCTTTAGCAGAGCCGCAGTTCCCCCCGGGAGGCGCGAGGAGGGGTAGTGCCGTGGTTCCTGGGGAGCTCAATATCCAGAGCCGCGTTGCTCTGCCCTCAGTTCTCAACCTGCCACCACAGTCGTGTCGGCAGGGCCTCGTCGTGACCACCGGGCGGGCTCGGTGGGAGGTGGCAGCAGGAGCTGCGGGGGAAGGGTTGGCTGTTAGATGTTCTAAGCAAAGCTCGCGCGACAAAATAGTGACTGTGCTGATATTTGCCATGAACGTTTTTAGGGAGTGAGTCAAACCCCTTTATCCGCCCTAAAAAGCCCCAGAACTTGTCCAGGTCCCTGCAGGTTTTGCCTGTGGCTTCTGCGGCATGTGGCTTCCAGTGAGGGTTTCGCCCAAGCTGACAGTAGGGATAAAGCGAGCGACAAAAACTGAAGAGCGGCTTTAAGTCACAGACGAGCTGGTAGCGGGCGCTAAGGCCGCTGCTGCGAATGGCTGGTGTGAGGGCGCCGGTGGCCGTCACCGCCTCGCCCCGGGCGGTGGTTTAAAGTTGGTGGCTCAGCCTGCAGTAGAACCTTGCTGTTCCCCCAGCCCTTCCTGCACAGGCAAGGGGTGTGTGGAAGGAGACCTGAAGTGTGTCCCTCCGTGGAACGAGCCTCGCCGCTGAGCGTTTTTACTGCCTGATAAGTGACTAATTCTGCCTGTGCTAAAAAGGCACCAAAGAAAATACCTAGAGAGCTGTGAGCGGGCATGGCCTGTGGCCAGGCACCACCTCCAGCTCTGCAGGGAGCTGTAGCTCGCTGTTGTCACCCGTCCTGGGGGCTACAGGCTGCCCTGCGTGTTGACGAAGGGATGGCGGCCTCTGCCCTGAGTCAGCGACGTTTATTTTCTGGAGGCCGAACGTACTGCAGCGAGTTTGGGTGGGTCGGGGAGCAGAATCGTGCGTGTCGGGTGCTAAAGTGAACCGATTCGCATTGTGACTGCACGCTGGGTTTGGTTCTAACCCTGGTCTCTCTCCTTCAGTTACCTGGAGGAAGCCGTGATGCACCTGGACCAGAGCGACCCCATCACCCGAGACCACATGGGCTCGGTCACGAACCAAGTGCGGCAGAAACTCTTCCAGTTCCTGCAGGTGGAACCCCACAACATGCTGAGCAAGCAGGCCCGCCGCCTCATGATCATGCTGCAGGGCCTGGTCACCCCCGGCATGACCTAGGAGGACCTGGCTGCCTCGTGGGCTGCTCCACGGGAGCCCACCTAGCAGCTCCAGTAGTTACTAACCACGTACGGCTTGTGGTCAGAGCTCTTGCCAGGAATTCTATCAACGTGTGTGTGATGTCTCTAAGGCAAACGCCATCTGTGTATAGTCCCAAATAGTCACTGAACGCTCACTTGGCTTATTTTTCCTAAATAGTCTCTTTTTGAGAGAGTTAAGCCTCCTCTTCACCTGCCCCTCCGTCCCTGAGGCCTGCCCCCCCCCGTCCCGTGCAGCAGCAGCCGGTGGGTTTCTTCCCCTTCAGCTCGGGTCCTGCTGCCGCCGGCGGAGCGGGGAGGTGCTCGCTGGGCCCCAGCAAGGGGGCGGCCGGGGCCGCGTGCTCCTTGTTCGCCAGAACCTTGTACCCGTGTGGGTCGGGGACTCGCGCTCCTCCTGGGGGGTGAGTGGCAGGG
>VWZZ01004638.1:0-15469 GCA_013399095.1 Psophia crepitans | reverse complement strand
GGGGAGTCCCCGTCCCTGGGGGGGTTCAAACAGCGTGTGGCCGTGGCACTGCGGGACAGGGGGCAGGAGCCATGGCGGGGGTTGATGGTTGGACTCGATGGTCTTAGAGGGCTTTGCCAACCTTACAGACTCTGGGATTCTGATCCAGGGAAATGGGTTTCAAAGAGGGAATTACGGCTCCTGTCTCTTGGAGCTTGTCTGTGCCCTGTAAAACCATCCCATCGTTTTGTCCTGGGCGTTTGGCCGCTCGCTTGGGGGGAGGGTTACGGCTTCAAAGGATGTGGCCTGGTGATTCCATGGTTGTTTTTATTTTTGAGGGTTATTGGAAACGAATGTGAAAAGCTCTTCCAGAACTAACATCAGGTGGTCTGCAGACGTGTTCAGCTTCGCTCCCGGGTTTTTTGAGCACGTCCTGTATTGTTCTACGCATTTCGCCAAGCCGGCAGTCACTTGCCCGTGGTTCATTTACTTCTCACTCTTCTTCCAAAAGACTACCGCATGGTCCCGCTGGCGGTGTACACCCTCCGACCTTCAAGCCAGAAGGTGGCTGTGGTGGTTAACGCTGCGGCTGCGACAGCAGCCGGATCCTCCTGCCAGTGCCTGGACAGCGTTGGAAATGGGCAACAGTGTGGGACGGCTTTGTAACCCTGTGGTGAGAGGGAGCCCAGGCCGAAGGGCTCTGACCTGCTGCCTTCGGTGGTGATGTGGAAACCAGCTGCAGCATAGGCTGGATTGGAAATGATAAACCCTCCGGCTCGTAACTGCTTTGGAATTTGGGTATTTTCTTCTTTTTGGGTATTTTAGTGTCCCTCGCCAACCAGAGGGACCTGGGCAGGCTGGAGAGGTGGGACCGTGTGAACCGCATGGAGTTCAACAAGGCCAAGGGCAAGGTCCTGCCTGTGGGTCGGGGCAATCCCAGGCACAGCCCCAGGCTGGGTGGGGAATGGCTGGAGAGCAGCCCTGAGGAGAAGGGCTGGGGGTGCTGGGGGGCGAGAAGCTCACCAAGAGCCGGCAGTGTGCGCTGGCAGCCCAGAAAGCCCCCCGTGTGCTGGGCTGCATCCCCAGCAGCGGGACCAGCAGGGCCAGGGAGGGGATTCTGCCCCTCTGCCCCGCTCTGCTGACACCCCCCTGCAGTGCTGCCTCCAGCTCGGGGGGCCCCAGGGCAGGAAGGACACGGAGCTGCTGGAGCGAGGCCAGAGGAGGCCCCGGAGATGCTGCGAGGGCTGGAGCCCCTCTGCTGTGGAGCCAGGCTGAGGGAGCTGGGCTTGTCCAGCCTGGAGCAGAGAAGGCTGCGGGGAGCCCTTGGAGCCCCTGGCAGTGCCTGCAGGGGCTGCAGGAAAGCTGGAGAGGGGCTGGTTGCAGGGCAGGGGGGGCCAGGCCAAGGGGAAGGGCCTGAAGCTGCAGGAGGGGAGCTGGAGCTGAGCTGGGAGGCAGCAATCCTTCCCTGGGAGGGTGCTGAGGCCCTGGCACAGGGTGCCCCGAGAAGCTGTGGCTGCCCCTGGCTCCCTGGCAGTGCCCAAGGCCAGGCTGGATGGGGCTTTGGGCAGCCTGGGCTGGTGGGGGGTGTCCCTGCCCATGGCAGGGGGTGGCACTGGGGGGGCTGGGAGCTCCCTTCCCACCCAAACCAGCCTGGGACCCTGTGATTTTCCGCCCTGGTAATTCCCGTTCTTTCTTACACCCTGCTCCATCTCTCGGTCCTGTTTCCTACCCGACCCTGACACACTCAACCTTTACGTCGTGCGCAGGCCCGAGTGGGAGCCGCGGTTACCTCGGCTGCCGGGCAGGGTTTGGCTCTGCAGGAGCCGCGCTGGGTGCTGGAGCGGGGTAAAAGCACCTCGGGGTGCCCTGGGGGCGCAGAGGACTCCCTGCACGGGCCCTGCAGCGCGGCCTCGGCTCAAGACGATCCCGTACAGCACGGCACGTGGCGCCCACCGGCCTCTCGCTGGGCTGCGCGGGGCCGTATCCCTGCCCAGAGCGACGGCCCCGAAGTGTGCCGGGGTTTGAGCCGTGTGAAGGAAGATCTCGGTCCCGTGCCTGAACCCAGCTCTCGGAACACGCGGGGCGGCCCCGGGGCTGCGGGCGCTCAGTCCCAAGCCGATCTCCGGGTGAGCTCTCGGATTTGCGCGGAGGGGGGTTGTGTCCCGGCCTCTCACCGGCTCGGCTTCGCCCAGCAATCGCCGGGTGCCCGTAGGGGTGCTGCCAGCCCCAAGCCGCCCGCACCACGCTCGGGGGGTGGGGGCTCTAGTTTCCTGACCGCTCAGTCCCCCCTTTCCGCCTGGGGTGAGAGCGCAGCTCCAGGGCGCTCCGGCGGCGGGTGCCTTCACCTCCGCTGCGCCTTACTGCTGCACGCTGCCAAAAACAGACCCCAAAACAGGCCAAGCAGCAGATTGACCGCGGCAGCGGCGTCGCGGGGCTTGGTGCCGTCCCCCCTCGGTGTCGCTGTGCGGGAGGGAGCACGGGGCTGCTGCCTGCTTGGCGGGACCCTTTTTCCTCCTCCTGCTGCCCCCCCCCAGCCCCTGCAGTAACGCTGTAGGTCCCTCCTGTGGGTGATGGGCGAGCTGTCGCCGCCGTCGCAGGTGCTGTCGCGCTGTGTGTGTCTGCTGGCCGTGGCAGAGAGCCAGGGCCCTGACGGGGCACGTCGGGAGCGAGCGGCTCCTGCGAGCGCTCCCAGATGCCGCGGGGTTTCCTGTTGCCTTTCCCTGCGGAAAGACGCCTCCCGGGAAGCGCTCGGCACCGGAGGGTTTCCGGCATTTGCTGGTATTTTTGGTCGCAGGTTTCCGGTGCTGGGTTGGACGGTTTGGACGTCGCTGCTGCCTTGGGAAGCATCCAGATCCGTGACCGGCCTTTTGAGTCCTGCCTCTCCGCTAGGGACTGGCTGGTAGGACGGGGTCTGAACCATTGTAATTAGTCTGTAACGTTATGATTAGAGCGTACAGAATTATTTATTTTGTGTACTCCCTCTGCCACACGTGTAAATGTATTCTGTGTACCCACCGCTCTGCTGTCCTTGCTTCTGGAGCTGCTCGAAGGCGACGCTGCTGTCTGGGGTCTGAGTGATGGTCGGTGAAGGCATCGACAGCCCGGGGCTGCTCAGCCCTCGTTACAGCTGGTGGCAAATACCAGGGGGGTACCAGAGTGCCTGCAGGCGGGTGTGCTGGGTTCTTGGTCAGGGCAGTCCCAGGCACAGCCCCAGGCTGGGGGGGGAATGGCTGGAGAGCAGCCCTGAGGAGAAGGGCTGGGGGTGCTGGGGGACGAGAAGCTCACCATGAGCCGGCAGTGTGCGCTGGCAGCCCAGAAAGCCCCCCGTGTGCTGGGCTGCATCCCCAGCAGCGGGACCAGCAGGGCCAGGGAGGGGATTCTGCCCCTCTGCCCCGCTCTGCTGAGACCCCCCTGCAGTGCTGCCTCCAGCTCGGGGGGCCCCAGGGCAGGAAGGACACGGAGCTGCTGGAGCGAGTCCAGAGGAGGCCCCGGAGATGCTGCCAGGGCTGGAGCCCCTCTGCTCTGGAGCCAGGCTGAGGGAGCTGGGCTTGTCCAGCCTGGAGCAGAGAAGGCTGCGGGGAGCCCTTGGAGCCCCTGGCAGTGCCTGCAGGGGCTGCAGGAAAGCTGGAGAGGGGCTGGTTGCAGGGCAGGGGGGGCCAGGCCAAGGGGAAGGGCCTGAAGCTGCAGGAGGGGAGCTGGAGCTGAGCTGGGAGGCAGCAATCCTTCCCTGGGAGGGTGCTGAGGCCCTGGCACAGGGTGCCCCGAGAAGCTGTGGCTGCCCCTGGCTCCCTGGCGGTGCCCAAGGCCAGGTTGGATGGGGCTTTGGGCAGCCTGGGCTGGTGGGGGTGTCCCTGCCCATGGCAGGGGTGGGACTGGGTGGGCTGGGAGCTCCCTTCCCACCCAAACCAGTTTGGGACCCTGTGATTTAAGGCAGCTGCCAGGCCGGGTGCCCACGGGGATGCTCGGGGTGAGCCGGGCCCTCGGCTGCTGGCAGGCAGGCCGGGGTTGGAGGCTGAACAAGCACTTTGGGGCATTTTGGTCACTTTTTGTTGGCTGCAGGGTGGCAAGTGGCACCGAATACCTCGGTTTGCCCACAGCAACTCGTCACCTTCCAGCCGCACTCTGAGGCACACGAAGAGCTGTGGTACCGGGTGGAACACGTGTGTCCCTTTGGACCCGGCTCAGGGAGGTGACGGTTCAGGGGCAGGGGCCCCGTCCCGGCAGCGGTGGGCACGTCGGTGACCCGAAGGCAAACAGCCCGCAGTGCTGCCGTTCACTAATCCGCTAAATGAAGCTGGATTTTATCCCACCACCCCAGAACTTCTCCGCCTTGCGCTGCATTTGAGCAGCTTTTTTTGTTTTTTCCCTTTTAACCTCGAGCAGGCCGTGGCTTCACCCGCCACCCCCGACCTCTGACCCTTCCCACGGGCACATCCCTGCGCGGCACCGCGCGGTCTCTGCGGCGGCTCGCCCGGAGAGCGGTGGCGGGGCTGCGATGCCCCCAGCGAAGGTTTCATACCGCGTTCGCATCGCTGGTAAGGAGCAAAAGCTCCCCGACACCTGGGGGGGGACGGCCTGAGCCCCCCCGCTGGCCTCCCGACCGGCTCTCTGGAGCTGCCAGGCGCCGCGTTTCGATTCACTGACCCCTGGGAACACCAGACTTAGGGTTTTTTGCACCTGCTGTTGCCTCAAGACCCTGTTTGGGTGAAAACGCAGCTTTCTGCTGAAAACCTGTTGCCTGGCCTCGAATTTGGTTTTCAGCCTCAAATTTTCCTTCGGGATGGCCTGGAGGTTCCTGCTCTGTTACCTGGCAAATCTGCGCCTGCGGAGCGGCGTGCTGCTCTCCGGCTGCCACCTTCCCGAAGAGCTGCCGCTGCCGCCGGCATTTCTCCCTTCCAGCTCCGTGCTCCCGGGCCGTTACACGAGTCTCGGCTTTAAATTGCATCTTGTGCGACGCCGTGGGCCCGCCAGCCCCCACCCTCCGTCGCAAGCCGCGAAGCGCTCGCTCGTGCCGAGCCCGGCGAGCTCCGCAATCCCTTTCCTGGAGGAGCTGGTGCTGGTGGGACGAGCTGGGGCCGGAGACCTCGCAGCTGGGGTGGTGGCACCCAGCTGGGGTGGTGGCAAGGCCGTCACGGGTACCGTCGCCCACCCTCGACGCTGCGGTGGGCTCGCAGCCAGCCCTGCTTCCCCCCCTCCTGCCTTCTGCAGCACCCGGGGAGGTGCTGGGGTGCAGGAGAGGAGCACCCAAGCACAGGGCGCCCCAGGCTTCCCCCGCGCGCCTTCCACCCCGGTCCGTGTCGCGAGAGGAAAGGAGCCGGGGGCAGCGCTCGGCCTGAGGAAATGCTGGTGCTTTATTAGGAGGCGGGGTGCCTCGCTTCTGCTCCGCCGAGCTCGCCGTGCCAGGAGCAGCGCCCGGTGGAGGGGTCCCTCCGGCACCAGCTCTATCCCTGAGCAACGACGTAGTCGATCCAGTTCCGGAACTGGCTCACGCGGGTGTAGATGGCCGGTGTGTAGACGTTGCAGTTGCTGTTGCCCCAGGACACGATGCCGATCAGGGTCCAGCTGCTCCCGTCTTGGTATACCAGCGGGCCGCCAGAGTCGCCCTGCAGAGAAGACGCCTCAGGCTCAGCGAGCCCGGCACACGCGCCCCATGGTCCCCTGGACGCGGCCGGGTGCTGCCGCTGAAAGCTGCGGCTCCGCAGATGCCAGCCCCCATGTCTCCTCCTCCTCCTCCTCCTCCTCCTCTCCTCACCTGGCAGGACGAGGCGCCGACGCCGCCGGCACAGAGCATGGAGCTGGTGATGCGGTTGCCCCAGTACTGCATGCACTGGCTCTGGGAGATGAGGGGCAGCGTTACCTGCTGCAGGCGCGTCGCCAAGGCTTGGGCTGCGGGGAGAGAAGCACCGGTAACCCCTTAACCCGCCCCGGTGGCGGCGGGTCCCCTGGGGCGCCCTGGGCAAGCTCCTGCTGCTGCTCCCGAACATGCGGGTGCCGCCCTGCAAAGCACCTTCCCCCCCTCCACCCCGCTCCGTGCCAGCGTGCCCCTCCGTCCCTGCGTGGGATCGTCTCGTGCGAGGGCGAGCTCGTGCCCGTGCACAGTCACCCCTGGGGTTTGCACGCACCCACCTCCCGAGCACCCACCTACGCCCGTGCTTGCACCGATGCACGTGTGTGCGCCCAGATAGGGTTACTGGACTGCCCCCTGCCCGCATGCAGGCGTTGCCCCCCCACCCCGACCCTGCAGAGCCCCTGGCAGGACGGCGGCTGCGTGCAGCCCCCCCCCAAAGCCACGCGGTACCTACAGTTGGGGTTGACGCGTCCCCAGCCGGTGGTGACAACCTGGAGGTTGGTGGGCAGAGCCAGGTTGGCGGGGGCCAGGCAGACGGGGGCCACGCGGGATCCCAGCTGGGCGGGCGAGGAGAGCTTCAGCAGGGTGATGTCGTTGTTGAGGTTGTAGGAGTCCCAGTTGGGGTTCGTGATGGCCTGGCCGAAAAGCACCTCAGCGCCTCATCCCCGCCCTCGGGGAGTAGCGGCGGCGCAGAGCTCCAGCCCCGTCCCAGGACCGCGGCCGCCGGGCTTACCCTGGACACGGTCCTCACTTGGGTGGACTCTGAGTTGGAGCTGAGGTCATACTCCCCAAGGACGACGACGTGGGAGTACGGGCTGCGAGGGGTAAGGCAGTCAGGGGGCCGCGCGNCCCGAGCCCGGCACACCCTGCGCCCCTCCCGCCCCCGCGGTGGCCGGGCGTCGCTCCTCACTTGAATTCGCAGTGGGCGGCTGTGACGACCCAGTTGGCGTTGATCAAGGAGCCGCCACAGAAGTGGGATCCCGAGCGGGTCTGGGGAGGGAAGGGGAAGGGAGAGCTGGGGCTGGGCAGGCCGAGCCCCCCGCCGCAGCCGGGGACAGGTGGGGGGTGTCAGGGTCCCCTTGGCCCCGACGCGGCCCCGGCACTGGCCCTGCCCAGGGAGCGGGACGGTGCCGTACCTGCAGGGACACCTGCCAGGGCCATGAGCCGGACACCGCGCTCTGCCCGTTGATGATCCTCTCGCTGTAGTACACCGAGGGGCTGATGGCAGGAACCCCGCAGCCTGTGGGAGAGGCACAGGGGCACGAGGGTGACCCCGAAAGCTCAGGGCTCGCGCCCAGGGGCTGCCGGCACGGGTGGCTCTGTGCCCCCCGGTCCCGCGGCACCCCGAGGACCTCCGCGCACCCGCAGGCAGCGCTTACCCGAGGCGGTGCTGGCAAGGGCCAGGCAGGCAACTACCCACAGCAACGCCATCCTGGTGGGACGGGGCCGTGTCCCGGGGGGCCACGAGATTTATAGCAGCCGGGAGCCGCGTGGCTCGTAGCCAGGCAGGGCAAGGTCCCCCTGCTGCCTTCTGCCAGCTGCGGGCAGCGGTGACGGGCCAAACCTGGCACCTTTACACACCCCCCCNCCCCCCCCCCGCAGGTGGGGACGTGGGAACGCGCTGCTGAACGGCACCCAGGGGTGCTTGGGCGATCGCTGCAGTGAGCTGTGTCGGTTCTCACTGCAGCCGGAGCAGCAGAGCACCGGGGGCTGTGACGGGGGGTGCGGGAGGGGGGCTGCGGGTAGCTGTGGGGCTGGGCTGGGCGCCAGTGCCTGCGCTGTGGGAGCTCACCCCGTCCCCAGGGCTGCTTTGCCATGTGGCCGTGAAGCCCTGGCCTGGGCCGGCACCGGGACAGCTGGACGTTCCCAGGGCCCAAGGCCACCCCCCGAGCGGTGGCCCCGGCGCAGGTGAGCGTGTCCCACAGCCAGCCGGCGCAGGTGGGGCGGGCAGACACCTTCCCAGGCCGGCAGAGGCCATGGAGCGCGGGGCGAGCACACCGCCAGGGCGGGCACCCAGCCGAGGCTGCGCACCCCGCACCGCTCGCCCCAGGGCTGCGCGCTGGGGAACAGCATAGTCCCCTCCAGATCCCCCCATCACCCTCCCGGACACGCAGGGGACACACACGCGTTGGCCTTGGGTGATGCCCCAGGGTGGCAGCGGGTGCGGGGAGCCGTCCCTGGGGTGCTGCTGTGTCCCTGCCCTGGGAGCAGAGCCTGGACACCGGTGACTGCAGAGCTCAGGCCTTTATTTCTGGCAGCGGCGCCGCGCGAGGACGGCAGGATGGGGCCGGCACTGGGCAGGAAGCGGGCAGAGCCCAGGGGCTGGGCAGGAGGGTGCAGGCAGAGATGGCACCTCATCTTCCCAGGGCCCCTGGGGAGACGCTGACCAAGGGCTGGACAGCAGCGGAGGACGGAGGGAGAGAGGCAGTGCCCAAGGCGGTGCTGGATCCTCAGCAGACCAGACGCAGCTCCGGTCACATTCTCCGAGAGGCCGGAGCGTCCTGGACTCCAGTCCTGGCCGGGGCGCTGGCAAGAGCTGGGGCCAGGAGCTGGGCCGGTCAGCGGGAGCTCAGGGCTGTCCCTGGCGCCGGCAGGGACGGGGGTGATGGCACCGCCCAGGGCGGTGAGACCCCCTTGCGCCCTTCTCCCCTGCGCCGTGAGCCACCAGGAGCTGGCCGAGCCGCCCCCCGCCACCAGGCAGGGCCCGTGGAGCAGCACCGCCCGACCTCCGGGCTGCGCCAGAGCAGAGGAAGGGCTAAACCCCTCCTCAGGCCTGGGTCTAGCAAGGCTCCGGTCTGCCTCGGAGCTGGGCCGTAACGGGCTCCGTGGCCAGGGCATGCCGGCGCGGGGAAACCCAAACGTCTCTGCAGCCCCACGGAGACGTGGACTCACCCCCCCTGCAGACCTCTGCCCTTCGCTCCGTGGCTCCTCTTTCTCCTGCAGGCAACAGGCCAGACCCCCGCGGCACTCGGTGACCGCCCGCACAGGCCAGCGAAATACCCCGGGCAGACCTTCTGCTGACCCAGGGCTGAGGTGTGTGGGGAACAGTCTGCTCAGCGAGCCCAGAGGAGGGTGACGCGTATCCACTCGGTCCCCAGCACAGGGCAAGGTGCTGCGCGCCGGGGATGCCATCTGTCACCTCCATCCACCCCGCAGGCGGCCCCAGAGACGTCCCGCGCGGTCTGTAGGCCCGTGGGGGCGGCGGGGAGGGGGCGGCGGGGCGCAGCCTCAGGCGCACTTGCCCTTGCGGAGGCAGAAGGGCAGCTCCGGTGCGGGGACCAGGATGGTGCTGAAGATGGGCCGGTAGCTCTCGGGCAGGACCTGGGGGTGCTGCGCCATCATTTCCAGCACCGCGTGCCGCACGTCCTTGGAGACGTCACCGCGGAGATCCAGCAGGGTGGAGATGTGCTCGTCGCTGGGTGGGGGGCGAGAGGTGAGCCGGGGTGCTGCTGGCCCAGGGCTCGTGTCCCCCAAACCTCCCGCAATCCAGAGAAGCTGAGCTGAGGCTGGGGCAGAGCTGGCACCCGCCGAACTTTAACGTAACCCCACGAACCTCGTGAATTTGGCTTTGACGGTTCATTTGGTTTGAGCTTATTCTGACGTTTCCAATTTGGTGTTTGTGATGTCTCACGCTTTGACTGGCCACCAAATACGGATGGGCGAATGCCAGAGCGGAACTGCTCTTCCCTTTACATCTTTGCCCTGGGGACTCTGCAGGAGCCCCTCAGGTCTCAGGCACGGGCAGTGAAACCTCAGGGAGGAGGGGGGAAAGCCCAGGTTTCTGCCTGGCTCCCCTGGGCGGACTCACGCCTGCCCCACCTCGCCGGAGAGCCGAGCCGGGCTTCTTACCTGACGTCGGGGTACTTGGTGATGAAGCCCAGCACCTCCAGGCTGAGCAGAGCCGGGTCTTTGAGGTAGATGAGCTCCCGCAGCGCGAACACGGCCTCCAGGCTCTGCTGGCTCCGGTCCAGGCCCTGGCAGGGAGAGCGGCCGCGGTGCCTGGTGAGCTGCGGCCCTCAGTGCCCACGCCAGGGACCCGGCCCCTTGCCGCTGGCGTCTCCCCGCTCGGCATGTCCTGCCGACGGGGGCTGGCTCACCCCAAGGCGGGACGAGGCTGCGCAGCCCCGCCGACGTGTCCCGGGCAGGTCCCTGCATCCCCTGAGTCCCTCAGCCAGCCAGTTCCTCCCAGGGTGGCCTCCCCCCGGCGTAACAGCCACGTCTCGTTCACGGGCTGCGGCACCCACCCAGCCGCGGGCCGGAGCGGGGCAGGGGGGTGACGGAGGTGAGCGATGAGCTCCCCCGCCGCGCGATGCTCCCCTCGCCTCCCGTGGCCCAGCGCCCGCTCCCTGCCGCCCCTGCGCCCCCTCACCAGGCCACAGAAGAGTTCCCGGAGCTGCGTGGCGTCCTGCAGCAGGCGGGCGCAGAACTGGCCCCGCTCCTCCTCGCTCTTGCACACCATCTTCTTCTGCATGAGCGCCCGCAGGTACTGGCTCGCCACCAGGAGCTCGGTCTCGCTCAGCAGGAGCTGGGCAGGGGAGAGCTGTTAGCGCCGGGCTCGTTTTTTTCCCTGACCACCCGGGGTAAGGGGCTGGATACAGTGCCAGGCCCTGGGGACAACCTGCTGGGAAGCCCCCTGGGCAGAGAAAGCAGCTGAATTTGGGGGGACCCCTGAGCACCTCTGCCTGGCGGGACCCCCTGGGCTGCTCCGGAGGACACGGGCTCTCCAGCCCACCCAGGGGCGGCTGCACCCCCTGCGTGCCGCACCCCAGCGTGGCACCCAGCCGCCCACCCTCCTCGCCCTGCACCAGGCAGCCCTTTGAAGGACACCCCGCAGCAGCCCCTACCGCGCAGACGGGTTTCCTGACGCGGGAGAAGTCCTTGGCGTACTTGTCAACCACTTCACACACGCCGCTGGCGAGCTGGGACCCGGAGAGCCACTTGCGGGAAGGCAGCGGCAGGCAGAGGGGCTGGAAGAGGCAGAGGAGCGGCGTGCGGGGTGGCACGGCGTCCCACAGCCGCTGCCCGCCTGCTGCCTGGCGAAACCCTCGAGCCCCTGCTGCCAGCCAGAAGGCAACACAAAAATACACGAGCTTAGGAATTAGGGGAAGCCCCGTTCTGGGGCTTGATCCGGGCCATGATGCCCCGCTGCGGGCAGCACCCGGGCCGCACGCTGCTCCTCACACACCCGCTTTGATTTTACTTTTAGTGCTGCAATTTTCTTCTTAATTTCCACTCCTCTCCGCTTCCCCTGTGACATAACACGGGTCTGGCCGAGGGCTCTGACCTCCTCCTCCTCCCCCCCTGCTGCCCTCGTTCCCCGTGCTGGGGCCACGGCAGCCTCACCCTTTCGCTGCTCCTTTGTTTTCCCGGCGTTCGAACCCTAAATAGCAACGCCGTTAATTATCCCAGAGTTTTGGTGCAGACTCCAGGAAAGCTAAATCTGACTACGCTGACAGGAAGCGGCTCGGGCAGTCACACAGGAGCTTGCACCCTCCGCACGGACGCGGCTGGATCTCCGCCACGCAACGGCCTTAAAGAGGAGCGGGAGGCCGCCCGGGCGGGCCGCGGCTCCTGCTCTCCGTCAGTTAGTGGTTTGGGGGCCACGAAGCGATCCAGGGCGGTGCTGGCTGGCGACAGACGCCGCCTGAGCTGCGGGGGGTTTATCACGGCGCGGGCCCAGGCGGGCAGAGGCGGCTGCGGGACGATAGCGGGGGATCCCGGGCAGGAACGCAGCCGGGGCTGGGCGCGTTAGCGGTTGGGCTGTTCTCGCTGGGGAGGGTGTGTCGCAGCCCTGCCAGCCTCGGGGCTGTGGGTAAACACACCTGCAGGTCCAGGAGCAGCTCCTCCAGCAGCAGTTGGCAGGTCTTCTTCTGCATCCTGTCCAGAGCGGCCCGGAGGGACGCGGGGACTTCTCTGCGGGCAGCATCGGGGTGCAGGGAGGAGACGGAGGCGCTAGAGAGAGAGAAGGGAGGGGACAGGTAGACTGGGAAGCACGTGGGGACACTGGTCCCATGCTGGGATGGGGAGAGGGGTTGCTGCAAGACCTACGAGGTGGTGGTGCACGTTACCTGAGAGCCAGGTTGTTGTTGAGCATGGCCAGCAGGTAGGAGACGTAGTACTTGGGGACGGTGCGGTCCTTCTGGTGCTCCTTCCCGCACTGCGCTAGGGCCTCCCGCAGGCTGCAACACAGGGAGTCACCCGCCACGGGCGGGCAGAGCCCCGGGCGTCTGCCCACCAGTACCTGGAGCTGGGATGCTCCTGGAGGCTCGTGGACCCCCCACAACCCTCCCAGGTCACTTGGCTCTTTCCAGCTGCTGCCACCAGGTTGGAGAGTGACAGGTTGTTGGGTAGGGCGGGACGGTGGGACCCACTCTGGACCCCTTGGTGCTACTGAAGAGGTGCTTGGGGCAGCAAGCCCTGGGTGCTGATGGCCCCGCAGGCTGGGACAGTAGCCCCATGGGTAGACAGCCCTCTGGGACCCGGATGGGTGCTGGGTGCCCCAGGGCACAGATCTCCACCATCAGCCTGGGCTGATGGGACCCAGGGTCTGTGAGGACGGGCAGGGGCGCAAGGGGTTCCACTGACCGGCCCAGAAACGCCTCGAGCTCCTCCAAAGCCATGTTGTAAACCTTCTGCTGCAGAGAGTCAGCAATCATGGAGGCCACCTGGATATTCTCCTTCAGCATCTGCGCAAAGAGAGAGTGAAGGGGAGTCAGCGGGAGGCTGCAGCCCCCATTTTTGGGGGCTCTCAGTGCGGCCGTGTCCCACCACACCCGCGGCGCTGGGGACCCACCTGCATGACAATGACAGGCAGGGCTGACTGGAAGAAGCCCTGATGGTCTGTCTCGGGTTCCTCTTCCCTGAACCACTCCTTGAACTCCACCTCCAGGGTCCTCTGCATCCACTCGAGCACGCTGGCCTGTGGGATGGGTGGCAGTCAGGCACCGGCTGCCCTGACACCCAACGCGCAGCACAGCACCGGGTCCCGGGCTCGTCCCACAGCCTCACGGTCTCCTGCTGCTGCCAGAGCAGGTTGCGGCTCTGTGGTGGGCGTTGGGGCCCCGGAGCCACTGCACGTGTGCTCACTCACCTTGACTTTCACCACGTATTTCCTCTCTGTCTGATCCACGAGCTCAGGGGACATCAAGGGGCCCAGAGCAGAAACGTCCACTTCTGGGAGAAGGTCATGGTGACCCATCATCTCGGGGCTGGAGGACAGAGGTGGGACAGGACTGGGAAGACCTGGGTTTCCCAGCAGCTCCTCCCTCTCCCTCTGCCCTCCCAGTGGACACCCCCAGGCAGCTGGAGCCGCTCTCCCAACCCGCCCGTGTGCTGGTGGGCAACTGGGTTCTCCAGGACCTCGGTCGGTGCTGACCTGGGGTACACACGCAGCGCCCACTCCAGGAGGAGGAAGAGGCCCTGTTTGTCCAGGTCCTCTCGCAGGATGTCCTGCAGGTGGCTGCTGAGGGCCTGGTGGTAGGTGGCAGTGCAGGCGCTGAGGATGTTGTAGTGAGCTGGGACACACTGGACCATCAGGTCCTTCACCACGCGCAGCTCGGACACGATGGCCTTCTGCAGCGCGGCCAGGTGCCTGGCCAGCCCCGGCCCCTCGGCGTCCACGCGGGTGCCGTGGAAGTGAGCTCCTGTGATGGTCTCCTGGAGAACCTGGTAGAACTTCTGCCTCCAGCCCTTTGGGCGGCCAGGGGGCAGGAAGGTGGCCTCCAGGAGCAGAGTGTCATCTATTTTCTCCTCCCGCTCAATGATCCTTACGGCGGTGACGAAGAGAACCGGGTCCTCGCGCACCAGCCGCAGGCTGCTGCCCACGATGTCCCACAGCTGCTTGGCCAGGCTCTCGTTGAGCTCCTGCAGGCCACCGAAGTAGGACAGCACGGTTGCCTGGGCACTGGAGAACCCACGGAGGTGCAGCTGAGAGAGGATATCATCTCGGAGGTGCTCCATCATCATGAGCTCCGCGTGGGCCTCCAGGAGCTGCTGCCCATGGAGCAGCTGCAGGGTGTGGGAAAAAACCTCGTGGACTGTGGGAGAAGGAGGAGAGATGCTGGGATTGAGTGTGGGGAGCCCAGGGGGTCGGCACCGGGGCCACGGGCGCAGGTCGGCAGGGAGATGGCGAGGGGCGGAGGCTGAGGGCTGGGGCTCTGGGAACACCCTGCCGGATCAGGGCCTGGGAGGGACGGTGGCACCTCCACCCACGGAGACTTTCCAAACCCAACCAGAGAAACTGGAGCGACCTGCTCTAGCTTTGCCGCTAACCCTGCGCAGCGCCCAGGGTTGGGCTGGAGAACCCCCCCGGTGCCTTCCAGCCCAAATCCACGAGGACCGGGCGAGCCCTTACCTGAGAAGAGCTGGGGCAGCACCTGGACCACTGAGGCCAACTGCACGTGCTCCGCCACCAGCGCCCGCATCTGCTGGAGGCCCTGGAACCGGTCGGCGCTGTCGAGCAGGGCCCACCGCGCAGCCCCCAGGTCCTGGCACACGCTCTGCACCTCCTGGGCCGCCGACCGCAGCTGCTCCAGCCCGGCGCTCACCCCCTCCAGGTAGGACTGCACGGTTGACTGGGGAGCAGAAGATGACGGGGGGACAGTGAAGCTCTGGAAGGCTGGGGGACTCGCGCACCCCGTGCCCCAGCCTTGCAGGGCTCAACCACGTGCGCCCTCCCAGCCCCACAAGGTCACATCTGCCTACGCCATCGTGCCGCCATGCCCTCGTATCTCCCAGACCTCCCGCAACGACCCCAGCCCATCGGGCCCACGCACGCTCAGCCTCCAGAAGGCGGCTCCAGCAGGAGGGGTGGCTCATTTCACACACACCCCCCGGGTAAACTGAGTCACGGTGACTATTTATGGGGTGGGGGGCGATGGCTGCTGTGCAGGAGGTGGGAGGAGGACATCACGTTGGAGTGACCAAGGCAGCAGGGTGAGCAGTGACCAGATGTCTCCTTTCCGTTTCAGAAAGATCACTTGGCTTCTGCAGAATATTTGCCGCCCAGCAGCCCCCCGCGGCCCTCCCCAAGGCACGCGAACGGCACCAAGCACCTCGGGAGCCCTACGAACCCTCCTCCAGAGCGGATTCCCATTGTTTCCAGCCCTGCAGTGGCTCTGGCGCCTCTCCGTGCCCTGTGTTTAAGCCCTGGGGCCAAGAAGCGTTTCCAGCCAGCATCACCAGGAGCCGGTTTGCCCCGACAGCGGGGTGCCCGGCTGACTGTCGCACGTGGGACGCGCTCAACGCCCTCGGTGTTTGTTTGGAAGGACGGCCAGAGCGCTGCAGGCTCATTGAACACGTCAGACACCCCACGGGGAGGGCAGGGGGTGGTGGCGGGGTTTAACAGACCTTTTCTCCCCAAACATTTGCGTTTCTCCCCCCAGGTGCCAGCCAAGGGATGAGAATTTTTCCAGAAGCGAGGGAAAAAAGAGGGTGACTCAATGCAGCAGAGGGGGCCCTGGCTGAGATCGCTGCCTGGGGGGGCTGCGGGGGCCGCAAACACCCACCTTCAGCCGGGACTGGATGGAGCTGTTCCTCTGCGTCTCTCGGCTCCGGTACTGCCCCAGTCCCTCCAGTTTCTCGGGGCAGTAAAACACCCCCGAAGCCCATTTCAGGGCGGCTCCTCTCGCCAACTTCTCGGCC
>VWZZ01004636.1:291026-345309 GCA_013399095.1 Psophia crepitans | reverse complement strand
TCTTGGGAAACTCTGTGTGTGCCAGACAACCTCTGAGGAGGTAAGTGGGGGACCTGCGTGAGGCTTAGCAGCCACAGCCCTGGGCATCCTGGCCTTCCCTTTGGCCTCTCCCCAGGCCCAGTGCCTCATGGGTTTCATGTTTTCCCTTGTAGTTCTTCTCTCACACCCTGGATGTTGACTCCTTTCCACCAACAGAGTTTTGTATCCTTCCTGCCTTTCTCCTCTCTCTGACTGTGGCATGCTGTGTCACTGACAGATGCATGTCTCCACACACAAATGCTACCTCCCCCTTCCCAAAGTAGTACCACACAGCCACCACTTCCTGCCAAAACAGGGTCAAGGACATCCCATATGCTAGCACATTTTCTCCAGCCTGACAGCGTGCAGAGCTCTGGTCTGACCTAGTGCCCGTGCTGTTCCCTTCTCTTGCTATGGCAATAAGCTTTTCTCATTCCTTGAACGTGCAGTGCTTTGAACAGTGTGCATATTCAGTAGACACACTGTTTTTAATTAGATTTACAAGATATGGCACTCCAAAGTTTACATCTTCCCAGTGACTCTTCAGATTCTCCTCTAAACTTCAGCTAAATCCACCAAAAAATACATTCACTCTTTCAGAGTAGGGGTGGAAGAATGACCACGTTTGCAAACACCTTCTCCTTGCTGAAACAAATTCAAGTGAGCATTGAAAGCAGAGTATTTTTATTCAAAGAATGCATACTCTGCTAAATCATCATCAGTGGTATCAAGACCCTCTTTCCAGAACTACACTACCATGCAGTTATGATAGTATACGTTACTTTTTTTTCATTCTTTTCCTTTCTTACGATAACTTTTTTCTGAATAAAGATAGACCTGGCTCATGTCAGACAACAGGTGAAGAAAAGTTTCCTTACATTTTGGTTTCAGCATTACCTGTCACTGTGTTTACTCTTCCAAAGTATTTTATCTATTTATTTTTAGGATGCTTATTTTATATTTAAACTGTGTCATTCTTAACTTTTGATATAAGGAATGTTTTTGGTTCTTTTTGTCTAGAAGTAAGGAGGAAAATAAAACAGCCTTGGATATAAATATGTGATACTGACAAATAGTCAGTTTGGATAATGTGATCTAAATTTAATCTGAATTAGTTAATATATGAGTTAGGAATAAACATATTTAGTCTGAGTTAATGACACCACAATCCTAATTTAACCTAAGTCATTAACAGCGTGCAGCTGGAAGACTAATGTATTTGTGGCTAAAACCCTTGGCACTCACACGTTCTCTAGCTGGTATGTTAAAAATAATATTGTGAATCTCAATAGACATTTGAAAAATAGAGTCCTCTTTTCAAGAGCTTTGTAGGGCTTTTAAAATCCAAAGTGAGGCAAATTTTATAATCTTTTTTCTTCTGATCAATAGAGCTGACGTAGAAAAGGCACACTGAAAAGACAACACCTAAGTAACCCACTAGTTTTCACTAGGTGAAAGGG
This sequence comes from Psophia crepitans, assembly GCA_013399095.1. Classification (NCBI taxonomy): domain Eukaryota; kingdom Metazoa; phylum Chordata; class Aves; order Gruiformes; family Psophiidae; genus Psophia; species Psophia crepitans. The sequence goes on along the minus strand of VWZZ01004636.1, from coordinate 343,831 downwards.
AAACACAAGGAATTGTGTCAGTTCTCTGCCAACTCTTCTGCATCCACTGGCCACTGAGTCCTATAGGCAGCATTATTTGTTCCCCAGTCAATGTAAAGAAATGTACATTTTTCCTACAACCACGGTAATATGAATCTATGCTGGCCACAAGTCATGGTTTTGGAGCATCGTTTAGACTGCCTTCTCCTAATGGATGTTGGAGCAGTAACCTCTTACAGTGCTAGTCCTTAGTCTACAACAACTGTTAGCCTTGTAGAGGCTTGTGGAGCCTTCCCTCGTGCAGCCAGGAAGAATCACATCCATGGTGACAGCAGAGCACGAGCTGCAATTGAACTTTGCTAATAGGCTTGCCAAAGGTAATCGGAGCAAAGGTGGCTATTTTATGGCTCTCTCTGCCTAGACCCAACCTTCTGTGTAAGGAAACAGGATGCGTTAATAGACTTAGACATTTACTGTGGAGATAAAGAAATGGATATTACAACCTAGGTCATGGAATAACAGACATCTGGCTGCTGAGCAGGGCAGGGCCTTTGCCAGCACTATTCAAACGGAGACATCCTGCAAAGGTTTTACAATGTTTGCTTAGAATGAGAAAGGTTTCTGGGCAGGCTCATCCTGATGCAAAGTCTGTTCAAGTAAGTGAAAGACTCACATTGCTTTCAGTAGCTCTTGAGTCAAGATTTTCCAAGTCCTGCTGCTACCCACAAGTCTCCAAACAGAAAATCAACCTACTGTCAAACTTGAAGACTTCTATACTTATAATTTATAGCTAAAAATTGGTCTGTAGCATGTTGTAGATGTTGCTGGAAATACATATGTTCACTCATGTTAGTCAACAGAAACCCACAACCATTTTTCACCAGTTGCAAATTAACAGCGTCAGTGAAGGACTTAATTTGGCTCATATCGCTGTACATTTAATTACATATTAGTTCCTGTCCTCTCAGAGCTTCAAGTCACCACAAAAGTCTTCATGTAGTTGTCTTAACTCTACTTCTGCTAATACCTTTGCTCTCTTATATCTGTCACTGAATATCGGGGACAGGCAAGTTTGGGCAGAGGCTCTGGCCCGCAACTGCGAAGTTTGTCACATTGCCAGAAAAAGTAGTAAGTGGTTTAAGGAATGATCCCTGCCCTTCCGTGTGAACAGACCACAGTGTAACCCTCTGCCACCCAATTTCAACAGGATGGAACAAATGCTCTGTGAGCCAGCTCAGGCGGCACTGCTTTCCAGGCTGATTGTTTAAGGAGTCTCCGGCCGGAAGGCCAGCAGCAGCGCTCCTTTCCCTGGGTACTGGGATGGAACAGTCGCATCTTTTGTTATGACTGTAACACAGCTTGAATTACCTGGGTTTAGAGTGCAGGTCCTGAAAATTGCTCTTGGAAAAGGCTAAATTAGGTTAATCACAAGCACCAGTGCTTTTGCATTGTTCTGTGAACAAGGAATACTGTCGGCTTGCAATAACATTTTTCGTTGTTAATTAATCAAAATCTAGACATGCCGAATTGTGTATTGCCACTGACCTCCAGATTCTCAACAGCTGCTAAAAGTACTAAGCAATCCATTCACCGCCACAGAATAGCTGCCCTGATAAATCCCAAACCAGAAGATAGTGTTTCTTACCTTTCTGAAAGCTCAACACAAGGCTGAGCAACACAACGAGGAATACACGGCGTCTCATTGCTGCTTCTGTTGCTGCTGCTACTTGCTGCTAAACCTTAGAGAAAGTGTTTTTCTCTTCTGGCATCAGCTTATTTAAGGTCCCAGCCACAGGTAGAGAGTTCAGCCCCAGGCTGACGTCACAGTGGCAAGCAGCAAATGATAGATCCAAGCTGTGTTTTTCTTCCTCCTCAGGCTGAGAGGAGATTTCTGGACCTGTAGTGCTCTTCCTTTAAGTCATAAATGCTTGAGACCTGTCGACACAAGGAAGTTACTGCTAAATAAGCTGATGTGGGATGTGACATCAGCCAGTTCTCCATACAGACACCTTCAGTGCAAATTAACTGGAGGGTGCTGTATAATCTGTTCTTAAAGTGGAAGAAGCTATCCCACCCCAAGGCATGCTAATTATGCACTTGGACCAGAATACCTGGGACCCACATGCTCACTTTCTTTGCAATAAATTACCAATATGGACAAACTCTATGCCTCAGACCCCAATTGCTCTTTCCTTATAAGCAAAATTTTATGCCAAAGCGCTTCTTACCACTCAACAGGGTAAAAAGCAACAGACACCTGTATCTTTGATATCAAAGAAACAGGACTGACCTTGGCGCTTCTTGCAGCGATTACAGCTGTTTTGTTTGCTGCCATCCTATGTGTGTTACGGGCTCACTAACACGGTGTGGTAAGAGAAGGGGGAGCAGGCAGGACAGCCAGCAGTTGTTTGACTTATATTTGGGTGACAGTCCTCCTTTCTTGAGAGAAAGCGTGTTTCTGCCATGGAGACATTCAAAAGCAGGGATGGTTGGGCTGGAGTGGGGAGCTTGCAGCAGATCTAGAAATGGGAAATAGCCCAGAATGCTGTGGAGCAGACAACACAGCTGTGATGCAAGGAAAAGGGGTGGGCGACAGAGACTTTTTGACACTGCATCTCAGGAAGCCTCTGAAAATTGCTAGATAGAGACAAAGATGGAAAAAAGGTCTCTGTGGGCAGGATCTGGTTTTCCCAAAACCTCTCTGGTTTAGCTGCCTTACCTGCCCGAGTTCTCTAGCTGAACAGTGTGTTTGTTCTGCCTTGTGCTCCAGTAAAATGCACTGCTTGGGACCATTAGAAATTGGATGGCTCACGGTGGTTTCCAGTTCCTCTTTTTCAGGCAAAGGTGTCATTTCTCTCACTTTGAAGGTCTGGGTGACTCTGGATCCTGCCACAACTGCTGGTAAAATCTTTCTGTGAAGCAAACACAGGTTATCCTGTCATTGCCAGGCATGGACAAGAATGATGAGCACCCTGTCGGTGTAAAGCCACCTTTAATGGCTGTGGAGCTGGTCTACTCTGGCAAACTCCACTGCCAGCAACACTGGCAGGTTATGAATACATTTCCGAATGCAAAGTAACAGCTCTGTGCGTTAAACGCCTCTCCCCTTCCTTCACCTGCTTTTGTTTGATCTGCTGTTTCAAGACCAAGACATACAGTCTCGTGTATTCAGAGGGTGGCTCTCCTGGTATGTAGGAGGGTGGGAGAGACCAGAAGTATTACTCAAGTCATTCCTGAGCTTACGGTTGTACTAAACTTTTAACTTGCACTGAACCAGGAAGCATCAGTGGCTTATAGACAGCAGAAATGGTTGGGTGCCTCTCTGCCAGCATGGGGAACTAGCAGCCTCATCCCTCTGCCACACATACCCACACAGGGCGCCGAGCCTGAACTGTGGGATGTTTTGCCTGTGTCTTTTGCCCCTCCGGCTCCAAAGCCCCTCCAGTGCAGCCTGCTCCCTGCACCCACCCCCAGACTCCACAGTGACCCCCTGGCAGCACCTGCCCTGCCCCATGGCAGCCTGAGACCGGCCCGCAGCTCCTCAGGGAGCACCATCGTGGGCACCCTCCATGGTCACCAGGGTGGTTATGTGGGGTGGGGGAATTCCCGAGCTCTGAGGGGAAGCTGGTGTTGGGGTCCCAGTGTGCTCTCCCCACCAGGGGATCAGTGCCGGACCCAGGGCCCAGTCATGGGAGCTGCCCCTGGCCTTCCTGGGGTGGTGGGCCTGCCCAGGGCAGGGAGCAGCAGCCTGGGGATCAGGCCAGGCTAGGGGGTCCTTCAGGAGCTGGCGCCGGCAGGCTCCCTGGGCTCGAGGCAGCCCACCCTCGCTGTCAGGGAACTGTGGGGCCGAGGGCAGTGGGCGACCAGGAGCTGCCAGGGCCCATCCCACTGCAAGGGTGGCCAGGGTCACAGCCAGCCCCGGGGCAGCCTGGGGGGTGCTGACGGTCCTTGCAGCACCCCTCTTCCCTTCCAGCTGTCCCTCCAGGCCATGCTGAGGGTCCCTGCAGCACCCCTCTCCCTCTGGCTGTCCCTCCAGGCCGTGCTGGATCCAGCTCCTGCTGCTGCTCGCTCCCATGCCAGTCACCCAGCTCAGCCCACTCTGTTCCTCCAGGCCCCTCCTTAAAACTCCCCTTTGCCGCGGACCTGACAGAAATAGGGAAGGAAATGGCAGGAAAGTGTTTGGCACCGGAGTGCTGTACCTCCCTGCTCAGGCAGTATCCAACCTCCACCCAGGCCATCATCGCCCTCCCAGCTTCGCCTCAGGGGCACACGAAAACTAAACCCGAAGTCTTGTTAGAATAAAGCATTTCAGTCCTGAGCAGAGTGTGCCGTGAGCCCCAGGGACACCCAGCAACCCCAGACACCAGCCATTTGGGGAGCCACAGCATGTGCTTTAGCTGGAAACCTGTGTGCAGAGGGACAAACCTGGCTGTGGAGAGTGCTCAGCAGAGCTGTGTGCCACCAGTCTTCTGGCGATGTCCATCTCCCCTAACTAGACCCTTCAGTCATCACAATACATCCCAATTTTCCAGTGCTGCCTCAAGGTGCAACAAGACTAACCTAAGCTCGTGTATTACCTGTACTTTTAGACTTCCCTTCCACTCTTACCTGGTTGTTCCTTTGGGAAGTGTGAATTATTTGCAATGAAAAAGGCACCGGTTCCTCCAGGAAACAATGAGCTGAACAGACATACACCTTCATGTACCCAATCTTTTCGTCTCTCCTTGCTCTCCCCTGTCCACTTTGTGACACACTGGTGGTCACAACAAGCTCTCCCTGGAGAGAAGGGGGTGACAGGCTGTACTTGTCTCATTGTCCCAATTCATAGGGGAATTAGTAGTAGAAATTTGGTGGTTTAGGAGAACAGACACAGAGAACCACCAGAACAAAACAACTAACGTCAGTGAAACATCAGGAGTTCTAATGCAATTACTAATGAAGTTACTGAGCACATATTTAGATAATTGAGGTGTTGACTGTTGTCTAGACAGACTTGGACAGCCACAACAGTTGTGATGTCCTGTAAAGAATTACAGAGAAAACTGCCTTTGCAGAAATAACTAAATAACTTTCCAGAAGTTCTAAAAAGAAAATGTCATGCGTCAAAGCTCAGATACAGCAAGCAAGAACACTGATAAATTATTATTATGGAATAAAAACTGTGCTATATTTAGCAACACAGCAGTTGTTCTCATCTTGATCTTCGTTTACATTAGAAAAAAAAAGTATCAAAGGTAAAAGGCCTCGCTTATCTATTAGAAGGTGCATAGTCCTGTGCAGCCTCATTATTTAACTGTAAGTTGCATGTAATCAAGAGACAATCATGCTGCCAGAAGACATATATTAAAGTGGGAGCAAGTGTCTTCTATAGCTCTTTACGTACATCAGCTGGATACTTTCTTCCTGTGTATTTTTTCAATCCTATTCCTTACTAGATTCCTATATATTTTGCTGCCTCATGTATATTTGATTCATCCACTATATATTTTATACACAAGTAGAAATACACGTTGTAATTAGCTAAAAGTTAAAAAAAAACCCTCCAGAAAGTCTAAATCAAAGTGCTATACATACCAATTCACCCACAATCAGGGGAAGCAGGATGTCCTAGTTTCGGTTCAGATGGAGTTAATTTTCTTCCTAGCAGCAGGTATGGTGCTGTGTTTTGGATTTGAGATGAGAATAATGCCGATAACACACTGATGGTTTGGTTGTTGCCAGGCAATGCTTACACCAACTCAAGGACTTCTCAATTTCCTGTGCTGCCCCGCCAGCGAGGAGAAGCTGGGAGGGACATGGCCAGGACAGCTGACCCAAACTCAGTCAACGGGTGGGGAGCACTTGCATTGTGAATCACTTGTTTTGTATATTATTATTATTATTACTACTACTACTACTACTATTATTATTATTATTACCCTTATCCTCCTTCTTCTTCTCCTCCTTCTCCTTCGTCTTATTTTCTCTCCCTTTGCTGTCCTACTAAACTTTATCTCAACCCAAGAAGGTCATTTTTTTCCCTGATTCTCCTCCCCATCCCACTGTGAGAAGAGGGAAGAGTGAGCAAGTGGCTGTGTGGTGCTTAGTTGCCAGCTGGGGTTAAACCACAACACAAATGCACTTTGATTTCTTTTCAGGTAGTTCCCAGATGTTTGAGGGCAGACACGATGGATGGATTTGATAGTCTTACAGGCATCGGTATGCAAAACTGCAGTGGGCAGGACTGTTAAATCATGTGCTTGTTCGTAACTGCAACGGTCTTTTACCTACTCTCACAGCAATGTTGCGACCAGTACTTTTGCACTGCCAACTTCCTTAAAAGACATCAACATCACACAGAAAATAGAGCACCTTGCAGTAGTATCGGTAATAAAACTGAGGCACTGTAATGCTCCTTTCCTTGAAAACAAACAGAACCTCAGGATTTAATTGGGTTATTCTCTTCTCTATTTTTCCACCAGTCTTACTAGACAAGGAGCAGGCATATAATACAATTCAGTTATATATCACTATAGAAAGTAGACTAAAGTTTCAGGATGTAGCAAGATGTTCTAGATTCACCGTTTTTCTGTGAGTGGCACTCACTTCATCTAGGGCAGCTGTCTAGTGTGGGGTCTTGAGACACTACTCTCAAGGGTGAGGGATATCTCACCATGGGGTGAGCTACCCTCTGCGGACATTTGTCTTTTTTCGTGGCTACTGGAGGAACTAGAGGGTGGCTTCAAACTGGCCACCTAACATTTGGCAGAGCAGATGAATCCCACCTTACTCACATCCAATTGCTATTGCAGTTGAGTGTAGTACTCCGCTGGAGCAATATAGGAAAAGATTGTCCCAGATGAACATACCTGCCATTATTCCAGATGCTCTTCCACATCATGCCTCTTCCCAGCAGCCTGGGCTGGACGCTGTGTTCATCTGGATTCAAGGTAACCTCCTCCTTCCTCCGAGAGACACTCAGCCGTATATTCTTCACAGTCCGCGTGGCACTTGGTGAGGCAGGACCATCTCACCACAGTCAGGTCCAGTGCCTCACCCTTGCAAACAGCCCTGCTGCACCAATCGCTCCTGAGGTTTTCCTCACACTCACACGCAACTTCACCAATACTTCTGCATTTCCAGCAGGATGCAAAATTAAACTGAGGAAAACTTTAAAATTAAACTTTGAGTTGCTTAGTGCTACTGAAATAAACATCGGAACAGAACTTGTGTTTCAGCTGAGCACACACATACAGAACATACCCATTTCCTCTTTGGTTTTATTTTAGTTCTTCAATCACCAAGCATCAAAAAAAAGAACAAAAGAACTATGCAATTTCTTCTTTTATAGATTAGATAGATTTCTGATTATTATGAAAACAATCTAAAATTGCATATGCATCTCTCCACAGGGAACATTAAAGACAATAAAAAAGCTGAGACATAGTAATATTCATAGTTTTATTGTATCCTTTTATAATACTGACTAGAACGCCAGATTTAATAATATTGGATGCAGGTATAAAAATAATCCAATCCTTAAAAATTATATTTTGCTACTACAGTACTGTATAATTAATGGAGGCTGAAAATATGATACAACTTTAAATAATACTGGTTTGGAAAATGTTCTCAGAACCCCAGCGACTTGGAGGCAAACATTCAGAGATACGGGGAAGGAAACAGGGCAATGTCCAGAACATAACGCAGGTTTACATTCAGGTTGATAAAAGAAGCACAAACAAATGCTGAAAATTTACCTTTCGAAATAGAGCTCATGAGATGAGCTTTACTACTGCAATTCTTAAAGCTGCTCAAACAAACCCTTATGATTTTACACACCAAGTTTGATCATGTGTTTGGAGAAAGTCCTGTAGAATTTACCAAGGTTTAAAAAAAATGACTGAATTTAACAGCATTTCCTTTAAAAAAAAACACAAAAACTATTAAATATTTATTCTGTTGCGGTTTGTTTTGGGTTTTTGGTGGGTTTTTTGGTTTGGTTTTGTTTTGCTTTCTTTAAAGTAAACCCATTCTAGTAGATTTTATTGTTAACCTTTTATGTCAGGTGAATTCTATGGCATTGTTCAAAAGAAGTGATCAGTTTTTACTGTATTCCACAGGACTTTTCCATCCAGGATTTTGCAGATCTAGGGGCTGACTGCTGTGGGCACTAACCCAACCAAGAGTCCCATTCCTTCCAACGTTTTACCAGAATAAAGACCAGGGAACTTAGTATTTACATACTACTTTTGGTGAACATCAGGCATGCTCTCTAGGTTTTTCCCTCAACAAGGATACTGAACTCATGGATTTCTGTCCTGTTTTTCAATTTCAACGTGTTCAAAGGAACAAAGAATTGCAAAGCTCCAAAAACCTTACAAGCACACAGCACGTACCCCTTTCAAAACTGGGAGATCTTGCTTCATTTCTGAAGGGACAAGTAAGAGTGAACTGACAAGTAGTTCTTATCTGTGACTGCAGAAAGCACCTCTGTGTCCTTACAAGATCTCACACGATAGGAAACAGGTTGGCTTAACAGTAAAACAACTTTACAAAATTCACATTCATTCTCTTCTCAGGAAGGGGTTTCAGATCTTGAACCTGTTTTGTTCAATCTCACATAATACAGGTCCTGCTACAGTATTCTTTTTAAAAAAATAAATACAACGTGGAATGGCAGCAAGAATATCACAGAAATAGGCAGAACACAAAGCCATGGGAAAGCATGTACTACACATAGGTGACCCTGGTGGTGGAGTAATGCATTACAGCCCATGGGAGACTTACCCCAGTCACTAGAATGGATGCTGGAGTAGGTCCTTTGTGTGTAAAGAGGAAAAAACATTAGCCAGCATAGGAAGAGCATTTAAGTAAAACGCATCCGTTCTTGTTAATTTGAGGAAGAAAACTAAAGATTAAACATCACTGTGAGGAAATGAGAAGGCCAGCTGGATTTGGAATGGACATGGCCATTGACCAGCACTAGAGACAAGCCCCGAGGAAGCACTTGGCCTATCTGCAGCAACGTCCAAACCCACTCTGCTGCTCACTCAGGTCCCGGCAAACAACCTTTACAATTACTGGCACAAACAATTCCACAATGACAAACACCTCTCTCTAACTGCAGTTTATTGCTATTTTTAAAGTGTTCTACTACTGCTCAGTGTGGAGGTGAACGTCCTTTAGGCAGCTGGTCACAAGGGCTGACTCAGTACACGAGCGTGACAGTGGGACTCACGGGAAATGCTGCAGCAGCAATGAGATTCATCGCTGCTGTGTTACCGAATGCTTTCAACGTGGAGGGCAAAGGGCAGCAAAATGCCTCTATCCTGTCTTTTCCTCGTATCGCCCAATTCAGTGCTGTGAGGTTGCACCAGTACGCAAAAGGCCCCTGATTTTCCCAGTGCAGCTGGGAGGGCTGGTCAGGGCGAGCAGCGGTGCGTGGCAGGGGCACCGGAGGGCTACGCGTAGGAGCCTCCCTTCTGAATGATCCCTCAGATCTGCGTTTTGCTGCTCTGTTCACTGGGGCTGCCTCTCCTAGGCTGGCTGCCGGAGGTCTTTCTGTGGGTGAGGGGCTTTTGTCAGCGCAATTGGCAGAGCACTATGGCAGCAAACTTGTGCCTCACACACCTTTTCCTGTCAAGCAACAGAATTAGCATTTTTTCCAAAGTTAATAAAAAAATACACCCACACAACTGCCCGTGGGCCCTTGCTGACTGCTGCCCTAGCTTTCCACAGCAGCCAGGGGCAAGGGCAGATTTTTGTGCAATGTTGTTGTAGGTTTTCCTCCTTTCCCCACATCTGGCTAAACCACTTGCATCTTCCTTTCAAGAAACATGCCACTTCTATCTTGTCCTCTTGGATAGGGAGCAATTCCCCTCGGCAAAAAGATCCAGTTTGCTCAAAATTTGCAATTTGGGGCAGCTAAAAGTAATTTAAATAGTCTGAGATATAAGTTACATTTATTTAGACATCCTGGGGGAGTTAGGTACTGAACGGAGAAGCATCCACATTTGAAAGTGCGTTGAAGGCATGTGAAGACCCCTCTCACATCTGACAGGAGCAACACACCCCACTCCGCTGCCAGAGGGTGTTTAGTTTATGGCAGAGATAGAAGCAGACAGAGAGGATCCTGGTGGCAGCTTTAACAGAAGCAACCTGCACAGAAAGAGTTCACGTGCCTGCCGCGGCTGGGCAATCCCATTGCTGCTGGGGTGTGGTAGTAAATAACTGCAGTAAAATAACTGTCACGAACTGTGGCAAAACACCCTGCACTGCACCCACCCCTTCTGCCCTAGTGCAGCCGGACACCAATGAGGCTTGGGTGAAGACGGAAGCATCGCAGCACGGGGAGTGGCTGGGCTGGTGGAGACCCAGGGGCTGAATCACCCTGGGGCTGCATCTGCCAGCTCTGCAAAGGCTTCCTGGATCACTGCGTGGGAAAGCACCTGCACGCACCCCGGGGTGACGCCAGCCCGCTAGGCAGGGCCTCCTAGGACACCCAGAGAAGATGCTGCAGGTCAGGAGACACCCTTTTCCTTCTCCTGTGGACTATGCATTGGCTTTATGACTTACTTCTTACGAATGCTAAAAGGAAGGTCAGGCTGCAATGAATACATTTGCATAAGAAATTTCCTGATGTTTACCTGCTCTGGCAGAGAGAAAATTTCAGTGCAATGAAGTTCTCTCTTTCGGAAAAGACCAAGTTTTCCAGTTCTCACTCAGAAAATCCTGCTGAGTTTACTGAGACCCTTTTACTCCAGCTACAGCATGAAGAAGAATTTTAAGATAATTAAGAAATGGAAACTAATTACTCGCAAACTTTTGTGTGATCTCAGTTAGGAGCAGCCCTATTTAATTTCCACTCAAACCCCTTGCAAGTTGCAATTTGCTGTGAGATACAGACCACAAGCTTTGTTCATATAGTCCATGCTACTCTTTATACAGAAGGACTGAGCTGCAATTCTGAGATGATATTTCCTACTTTGTCCCTTGTACTTAGCACACAGAGGAACATTTCCCAGTCTTTGAACTAACCAAACAATTAAATATATTTTTTCTATAAGCATGTGCCTAAACTCTTCCCTGTCTGACAAAATGCTGGCACATGGTTAAATCCTACCGTCATTGCTGGGACACTTCCTTTTTGCTCAGCTGCTGTAGTAAACAGGGGCAGAGCCAAGTGCTCGTCTATATGCTTTGGATTTAGATTTAGCGTGACTCCCAGCTTCCCTCTTTCTTTTGTAACACAGACAAACCCCTCCTGCATACCACGGGAAAGGTAGTCCTTTCTGCCCTAGGTACTCTCAAAGCCAGAGGCAACGGACCCGCACAGAAACGACCCTGCCAACGTCCTCTCTGAAGGACCCCACAGCACAGCAGAGTCAAGCCCTTAGTTCACATCATCCAATGGATCCTGTGTAATTAAGATATTGGTTGCTAACGAAAGGGACAAGACCATCATTAATGCACTGGAAACACTGATAAGCATGGCAGGGAACAGCTAGTTCCTGTGCTTTACCTATTACACTATTCTGGATACTGTAACTAGAGTTTTCCTCAAATATAGCTACTTAGGCAGCTGTACTTCCCATGAACATCCAGCCATCTCCTCCCTACGGCTGAGATGAACTGTGTACTACCACCTGCAAGGCTGATTATGGATCAGAGAGACACGAAGCTGCATGCATCATCATTATAAGATCACGTAAGTGCAGAGGATATCACCCTAGGCATCCACAAAGTTCTGGCTTTCTGCAAGTCCATGCTGCTCTTTCTACATAGTAGACAAGGGGTGAGGCATAAAAAGAAACTGCATTTGCACCAAACTGTGTCTTCTCAAGTGTCCTTGTGATACCTTTCCTGCCTTGCAGTTGGGAGAACACAGAAGTAAATGTGAGCAAGGACCAGAAACCTCTCAGCCCACACAGCTGACGACTGCCGAGCGCTAGCTGCCCTTCCTCTGGGGAGCAGTTGCTCACTTTTGAAAGGGAATACAATTCCCAGCCTTCAAAGTGCTGGGAAAGGATCTGGGGACTCACGACATCTATAGGACATAAGGCCTACTACCTGCTCCCTGACGGAGGTCTCCTCATCACCCCAGGTTTGCTTCTGGTGAGCAACTACACAACATACCAGCACCTGAACTGTTGTTCTCACTTGGGGTTAGGCACTTTGGGGGACACATCCTATGGTCCTTCATGCTTCAGTGAGCTGAGCTCCCTTATAAACTTAGTTGTACGCACTGTGTCTTTCAAGCCCTGTGGGGGAGAAGGGAATATCAGAGGGTACGTGCCCCTCAGTGAAACTTGCTTATGTACGTACTACAGAGATGGTGGGTTAATGACTGAGGAATTGTGCTATTTGTTACCCTCATACAAGCAACCACCTTGAATTAAAAGCACAGTCACATTCAGAGGAAGGACCTGTATCTGTACCCTCCACCTGGACAGGGTTTGGATGATTCATGTTAAGGCTGCAGTAAAGATAAGCGGTAAATATAATTCATTAATAAGACCCCTCTCAATACCCAGCTCAGTTCAGAATACAGTTCATGAGCTTTCAATCTGATCTTTGGTGAGAAATGTAATAACTTCATCAGCTTTTGCTGAGGTGATTAACATGAATTAATATATCTAGGTGAGGAAACCCGCCTAGTCTGAATCACTCGAAACTGGGACGGAAGAAAGCAAAACACTTCAACATAAGTGATCTTTGTTCGCTAGGACTGAAAGCATCGTGTTTTTCTCTCCTCAAAAGGCAGCTGACTGTAGTGACCCTTATTTTCCAATGTACTGAAAGCCTCCACAGCTCCTACTGAACTCAAGGTGGGCTGTGGAGGCTTGAAAACTATGTCCCACCTGCTGTGCCCAGAATTCACATTCCACCTGCCCAAACAGGGCTAGAGCATTATTGCTCCTTCCCACATTCCTTGTAAGGATCATGCTGAATTCCCAGCTCTTGTTTTTCTTCCCTGTGAGCAACTGTCGAACACTATATGGCTGTTTCTGCAGGCATTTAAATTCCTGCAGGGAAACAGAGCCCTAAAAGATCCTACACAGAAGCGCTATGATGACGTGTAGTGGGATCACTTCTGAACAACACTGGCTGACAAAACAACATACTCAGGCTTTTCCCTGTATAGAGGAGGCTTTCCAATCGGCTCATAGAATCAACTGGTTTGGGGGGGTTTTTTCAGCTAGAATTGCAGTGGTATGACTAACTTTCCTTGGAGACAATCAACCCATAAATTCAGCCAACGTTGCCAGGCACCAGGCTTCAGCAAGGACCCAGACATCTGGAGAACTTCTACCAGTAAGGTGAGGGCCAGAGGACCAGCCAGCTTCCCTGTTGTGTACAAAGCAGAAAGCAATGAAGCAATGGAAAAGGGAGTGGACAAACTTGCCCCAACAAAAGCAACTTCACAGTGAATCTTTGCATGAAGGTGGCTAAGAAGACAAGCACAGTCAACAGTGAACAAGATCTGTAAACAAAACACTCCCTAGTGGTATTCAATGCAGAGTGCTGGGCACAGTTCATCTGCCTGTACTGATCCATGCTTGCCATGTAGCGTAAAGAGTGAAGAAGCAGCACAGAACAAATCCAGCGTAAGTGTGTTAACTTCCATCTGGGTCTTTTACTGACGTGCACCTTGAGCCATTCCCCCCTCCTCCTCCTCCTTCTCTCTGCTGCTTAGCAAGTATAACCGTTCCTCAGGGCAGCGGTGCTTGGCGTGGAGTTCAAAGTCCTTCCTGTTAAATGGGAAGAGTAAGACTGATGTGGGCTGAACTGCCCAGGAGACAGACTGTACCTGGGGATCAAGGGTCACAAAACTGTGTCAAGCTTCCACTCCCCCTCCACTCCCCGCTAAAAGTAGTCTCTCCTTCTGGTTTCATCACTAATGAAGGATGGATTGTATTGTCCAGGGTAGATGCACGAATGTCGAGATCCAGGCAAACCAGTGTAGGGAGGATAAAGTCCATTTCTTTCCAGTTCAGGATTTCTCAGTCCAGTTGGCTGTATTAGCAAAAAAAAAATTAAATAAAAAGAGTCTTAATCTCACACTCAAATCCTCCTTCAGGTGCCGCCTTATCACCTTTCCCAGAAGTTATTTCAGTAGCTAGAAGGAACAACGGGATCGCTAATGATCTCTATAACCTAGAATGATTTTTACTGTGGGAGTTACGCATTGCCTGAAGGGATTATGACGATGTAATCTAGTTTCGACATCTTGCCAATTAGCAGACTTGAAGTGTACCTGACTCCACCAAGTGCAATCTAAGTGCACAGTTAATTTCTAATCCACGAGAATTGTGCTGATAAGCTTGGGCATTGAAACAACTCTCATGAAAAATATACTGTCCCAGAGCCATCCTTAAAGAAAACACTTCTAGAAAATCAAAGTTAGTCTCCCGCTTTGAGTATTACTTGGGAGCACTTCTCCCCCCATTAACCATAGGTACCTACTCTCCCAAATAGGCACCTGAATTTTATGTGAAATACAAAGTGAGCTGACCTTCCTTTCTCTTCCCTTCTGTTAAGTAACATTTACTTAAGTAAGTAAATGTCCTGAGGACACCCGGTTGAGGAACTTTGATGTCTAAGACCAAGACCTTACAATCCTTTCGCCCAGCAAATAACATCAAACCACCTGGAGCAGATCCATGCAAAGCCCTCATCACCTGCTCCTTGCTACAAATCTCCCCTTTTAGTTGCCAGCATAATAAAAGTCTAAAAAATGTTTAGGAAATGCATTTTCATTTCCAAATCTCTCATTCTTACTGGAAGTAGGCAGGAGGATTATTACCCTTCATGTTGCTGTGCAACCCAGTAAACACGCTTCTTGGAAAACTTAAGATACAAACTAGGAAAAAAAAAGGATTGCTCACTGCTCTCTGCTCTGGAAAGGAGGAGTCCAGAATGTGTGATCTGGGTGAAATCCCACAACCTTCACTCACATGAGTGACCCACATACACCTTAGGAACATCCAGTACATTGCTGTAGATTAGTGACAGATGATACACCAGCATCACAGCTCTCAATAGACATTAGCAGGTGGTACCAACCATGACAGCAGGTCTTGTGGTTGTGTCTTTCTCTGCTCTACACAGCGCTTTACTCTTCCACCACTTCCTCCTTACCACTTGTTTCTCCAGGGCTGGAGGAAGGCTGCAGGAAGGGGCCTCTACCCAGGAGAGTGGGAGGAGTGGAAGAAAAGAGGGGTCCTCAGTAACCAGCATCTTCCCATCTTGGGGTGATGTTTCCCAGACAGAAGACGCAACCTTCCAGCATCATCAGTGAGGATGGAAGGGAGAAAACTACCCACAGGAATTCCTAGCAGCCTGGCCAAAATCTTTAACTCTCCTTCTCTACACTAGGATTGGGCTTTTTAGATGTCTACTAAAATGTTCCTAGATATTTCCTAGCACTCTTCCTCTCTCTGATATCTACCACACATGTAACAGCTAGAGTCTGTAGGACTACCAATGCCTTGCTGTCTATGGAAGCCATTTATTTAAACTGAAGGAGAGTAGATTTAGATTAGATATAAGAAATTCTTCCCTGTGAGGGCAGTGAGGTGCTGGAACAGGTTGCCCAGAGAAGCTGTGGATGCCCCATCTCTGGAAGTGTTCAAGGCCAGGTTGGATGGGGTTTTGGGCAACCTGGTCTAGTGGAGGGTGTCCCTCCATGGCAGGAGGTTGGAACTAGATGATCTTTGGGGTCCCTTCTAACCCAAACCATTCTGTGATTCTATGATTTGCTCTCTTATTGTTCAGGAATGAGATCTGTCCTTTCAAAAATAATGTCTTTGCTGTATCAGGCACAAAGGGTTAATAGTTAAACTATGGATAGATACCGAATAATACACATCTGTCATCTGCAACAGGTTCTTGGTGCTTCCGTTCTCTTGCATCTCGATGGTCTCTCTGCCCCACTCCTGTGTCCGGGGGTTCTTCGGATATTCAGCATATGGTGACATCTGGAAATCTCCACTCTTGAAAATTAGTTTACTTATGTCATTTTTATTCTTCCTGTTTATGAAAGAGTAAAGGAAAGTGAAAACATACGACTTATCCTGCTATCTCATAGGCATTTCTGGCATGATCTCAGGTGATCACTTGACTAGGAACAAAGATCACCTCAAAGGGCCATAGTCCAATCTTCTGCTCAAGGCAAAATCAGATAGAAGGTCAGATCATGCTACTCAGGGCATGGAAATGCCATAACCTCTCTGAGTAACCTGTTTCACTGCCTTACTGTCCTCTCGGTGAAAGGATTTTTCCCTATATTCAGTTCGAACCTCTCCTGTTCCAACTTATACCTGTTTTCTCTTAAAAATGTGTGTGTTCACCTGAGTCAATGAAAAGGTCATGGAAATCTAGATAGAAAGAAAACGTATGGGAGCCCCCCAAGTCTCCAAGTGCTTAACTATAGCACTGCCAGGCACTCTGCTAATTCCTAAGAAGGAAAGCCTGCAAGCTCCCAGTCTGAATGACACCAGTGCCCCTACATGAGTACCATGCTGTATGAGTGGACTTTAGCGACACTCGCAATTCAAAGCAGAGTACTCTCCAGAAAGTCACATAACCTGCCAGAGGCCAGGACTCATGAGAAGATCAGTCCATCTGCACTATGGGGCCTGGAGGTGTACTGGCCATCACATCTCCTGTCCAGGGCTTGTTGGCATTCCCCTGACTCAACACATGTAGGAACAAGTGCACACCACGGTGCCAGCCAAACAACTGCCACGTCTGTGTTACTGATAAATCCAGTTGCTGATTTTAATGAGGAAGCTTTGAAATACTAGATCTGGGGTCTGGAATGGGGGTGAGGGGAGAGGGTGTTACTACATACTACACGACAGCCCTTTTCATGATGCAGAGCTTCCTTGGCAAGCACATCTCGCCTCCAGTCCAAAGCTATCTGTTGATACAGGAACTATGAGTGTACATGCGTGTCTGCATCTGAGATGGAGATACACACAGAGGGAGAGCACATGCAAGACTTCATAGAACAGAATCATTTTAGGTTGGAAAAGACCTTTCAGATCATCAAGTCCAACTGTTAACCTAGCACTGCCAAGTCCACCACTAAACCCTGTCCCTAAGCACATCTACACACGTTTTAAATACCTCCAGGGATGGTGACTCAACAACTTCCTTGGGTAGCCTGTTCCAGTGATTGACAACCCTTTTGGTGAAGAAATTGTTCCTAATATCCAATCTAAACCTCCTCTGGTGCAACTTGAGGCCATTCCCTCTTGTCCTATCACTTGTTACTTGGGAGAAGAGACCAACACCCACCTGGCTACAACCTCCTTTCAGGCAGTTGTAGAGAGTGATAAGGTCTCCCCTCAGCCTCCTTCTCTCCAGGCTAAACATCTGGACAGGCTCACCAGACTGGCCTTCCAGAGCTTTTTTCCTTTTCTGAGTCAGTTTTGCAGCTGTTCACTGCACATTCTCCAGTTTCCATCATCATATAGCTTAGCAGAGGACATTCTTCATAATTCTTCATTCGTTCTTCCAAACTAAACAATCCCAGTTCCCTCAGCTGCTCCTTATAAGACTTGTCCATAAAGGAAAATGAAAATAGCCTTAAACACACTCAAACACCACTTGAGCAATGGCCAGTAACACCTCCTGTTGCCTAAATTTCTCCTTTCTACTTAGCTTGCATTTTTGGAGACTGCTGCCTTACAGCTCTGAGCAGGAAGTACTCCTTCGCCTCTCCATCCTTAAAGGACATCATTGCCAGATGCATCTTTAAGAGAAACTGAGTTGCGCTTTTTAGCCTGGTTGCTGGAAAAAAAAATAATCCCCAAGCGAAAGCACAATGTAACACTGCAGTATCTCTGATTAACCCCCTTGCTTAGCTCTCCTGTGTTTTCACCTGTGTTTTGGTCCTTCAGGGCTCACGTGTGGAGCACTAAGTGTGGTGTAACCCACAGTGGGGCGGGTGCCCCATGAGCCGGGGCCAGCGGTGGTACCTACCGGCAGCAGGTGACAATCAGTGCTATGCCCATGATAAGCAGAAGTCCTCCTCCTGCAGCCGCGATAACCACAGTGATGAGCTGATAGGCTACAGATGGAAAAGACAGAGACTCGTTTAGAAACAGGGATGTGGTTGTAAATACTAATGTGAACATATCTCTCCCCTCATTCATATATCAGAATAATTCAAATGCTGTTTCATGGATTCACCTCTGAATATCTTGCTTCAGAGTGCGCATCATATGTGCTATCACGACAGAGTATCCAGAGAAAGGAGATCTCCTTCCCTTAGGAGATAACTTAAAGTCAACTTTGTCAAAGAAGGTCAACAAAAATGAAGAAACAAACACTGACAAAAGTAGTGCGTACCCACTGCATTTTAGTCATTCGCAATTACTTGTTCCAAATTTCCCATTTCTGATGCTGTGGAAATTAAAAGAAACAAAAGTCAGTACTTACGGTTTCCACAGTTGAATCCACCTAAACCAAACGGGCAGCTGGTAACAGAAAACAACAGGGAGTTTCAGCGCCTTAGTTGTGCCAACAGGTCACCAAAGCATTATTAAGAAGGATGGTGGGGTAGGAGGAGGGCAGAACGGTCACCATACCTCACACAGGTCTCGTTTTCCAGCTTGTACCCGTCTTCACAGGCTAGAAACAGAGAACAGAGAAGGGCCGTGAGCACCGCGCAGTGGTGCAGGGGAGGCACTTCCCAGCGCCGCTTCCCACCGCAGCCTCACCCAAACAACCCTGGGGTCCGACAAGCTGGTCTGCGCTGGCACAGCAACATGTGATGCAATACCTCCTCCGGTTTAGGCAAAACACGGTGCACTTAAATTCACCTCCCGTTGGCTTTGACGGGATCGTTTCAGGGCTTCCCAGCAGAGCTAGCCCGGAGCCCGACACAGGGCGGGCAGCTGGTAACCTAATTCCAGCAGAACCTCTTCTTGCCCAAATGGAAACTCACTGCACACTTGTACTGCTTCCCACAAAACAGCAGTGTCAAAAATCTGCAAGTGCCTCCAGTTTTTGTTTTGAAACCTCATTTGAACCGTGCTACTTTAGCATTCATGCACGTTATTCATTGCTTTTAAGTGTTAGTACGTCACAAAACGTTATGCAAAACCAGTTGGGGTAACCCAAAGAGGTATGCTAGGTTTTGCCTCATGCCACCTTTTTTTTCTTTTCTTTCAAATTTGGAGCTAAACCAAAATTTCAAAATATCATATTTTACTATAGAATAGAAATTAAATTTACTAGTTCTAAATAACCCATAAAACTGCTACATACAAAATGGTGAAAAACTGAAATCATCTCTTCAAAATAAATGAATTTTTGTGCTTATGGACAGCTGTCTCATCACCTGAATTGTCTGAGAAAATCATACTACCCTTCCGATGAACAGCAAAGGTGTTAGACATAAATTTACACTAGATGTTCAATTATAAGCTTCAGATTACTGATGAAATCACAGCTTTTCTCAGCAGTAGTCCCACCAGAGCTCCTGCAGATCTGCTGCCTTTCGCAGAGGCAGTGAAGGTGGTCGCACAAGGACCTGAGTAGGAATGCCACAGATGGAGTGAGTCACTTTGGGCAGAGGGACGTGCAGCAGTCCTTGGGGGTCTGCAAGACATGGGGGTCTGGGAAACCCCTGCAGCCCACTCTACAGGGAATAAAACCAAATTAAGTGAAAACAAAAATGCTCATGGATAATTTTTTTTTTTTATAGAATCTGGAACCATAGAACAGTTTGGGTTGGGAGGGACCTCAAAGGTCATCTAGTTCCACCCCCCTGCCATGGGCAGGGACACCCTCCACTAGATCAGGTTGCCCAAAGCCCCATCCAGCCTGGCCTTGGACACTTCCAGAGATGGGGCATCCACAGCTTCTCTGGGCAACCTGTTCCAGTGCCTCACCACCCTCACAGGGAAGAATGTCTTCCTAATATCTAATCTAAATCTCCCCTCTTTCAGTTCAAACCTATTACCCCTTGTCCTATAGTGTTTTGCCCTCCTCAAACACTATACGCTTAAAACTGGCAAGGCAGCAGCTCTCATGCGCTCTTCCCTCTGTCTTGCTCTCTAACTGTAGGGATAACCCACAGCTGAAAGCTCAGGCGCTCTCTAACCCCAGCAAGCGTGACAAAATCTGTGGGAAGACAAGGGAGCTTCCAGCAGAGGTCCCAGCTAAGCCGCAGC
Organism: Psophia crepitans; assembly: GCA_013399095.1. Taxonomy (NCBI): domain Eukaryota; kingdom Metazoa; phylum Chordata; class Aves; order Gruiformes; family Psophiidae; genus Psophia; species Psophia crepitans. The sequence continues at coordinate 323,681 of VWZZ01004636.1, read as the reverse complement.
AAAGCCCTCACCTCCTCCTCTGCTGCTCCCAGCACACCAGATGCCTTTTCCCCTCTGGCACAGCCTGCAACTGTATTTTCAGGAACACTTTGCACAGGAGGGGAGGAAGGAAGAAAAGAAGGACAAACGTGTAATGTCCGTTGGGATGGGCTGGCAATATAGTAAACCAAGAGAGCACTGGTATTCTGGCTGCATTCAGAAGTTTATGGCTCTTCCAGCACCAATAACAAGTGATATTGATGCCAGCAGGGAGCAATGTGATTGTGACCTTCCCCTCATAATGCAGGTCACAGAAATTCCCTAAATTTAATTCCAGTTTCAAATCAAATAGTTGAACTGGAGCAACATTTTAGAGAACCATCCAAGATTGATTTTATTATTTTCAGTGACAGACAATCAACCACAACCCCGGGTCAGATGCTCATGAAGTTAATTTCCCCAGCCATTAAAAACATTTACCTTCTTTCTGGTCTGAATTATCCCAGTGTCAAATTCCAGCCTTTGGATGTTTTCTTGCTAGGCTGGGAAAGGTTATATTTCTCCTCCTCACCATCAAATCACTCCTTTGCCTTTAATAAAACCAAGTGCACAGAGGTCTTTGAGTCTCCCTGGTTATTGAAGTTTTTCTCTGAATGCTCACAGGTTCTCTTTGGCCCTTTTGAATTCTGGTTCCCAGAAATAGATGTTGCAAGCCCAGGGATAAGAAAGCTTCCCCTCTTCTGCCTGCCCGTGCCCCCTAAATGCACCCAGGGACCATATTAGCCTTACAGGCCAACGCTGGGGTCCTCTTCTTCACCTGCCAGGCTCTCTTTGCAGCTCTGCCCAAGTCTCTGCTTTCCAGGGCACGCAACCCGCAGTGTGCCTGGCACTCTGCTCCTGGATGCGTGGCCATGCTTGTGGTCATACTGAAATACTGTTTGCCTATATACCACTTACCAAGCGTCCCATGTCACTAAGCACATCATTTTCCCTGCAGGGTGTGTGGACACCGATGGGTGATGCACTCACACCATGAATACTGCAGCTCTAGGCACAGACTTGCCTCCCAGCAATGATGGGGAGGCTAACGTCCACAGTAGCTGGTCTTGCACCCCTTTCTCTGCCCTATATAGCCCCACTATTCCTTCACTACCTCTTTCACCCCATTTATTCCCCCAGAGCTGGGTATGGGAAGGGTGAGGCTCTTCACATAGCCCCTCTGCTGCATTTCATCGCGATATTGTGGTACTGGATTTATTCTGCTCTCTCTAAGATGGTTTCTTTGAAGTCAAGGAAGAGACCGGAGGTAACTGGACAAGCGTTAAGAGCCTCAGTCAACCAGCAGCCAGGGTAAGAGTAGTAAATCCCAAAGAATCCTGGCCTGGATCATTCATAACACCGAGGCACCAGCCAAATTGGACTGGATGGGTTGCTCCTTTCACTCACCAACAAAAGCAGACCGAAAACATTATGGAGCAAACGTACTACCAAAACAAGCCACAAGGTCGGGCAATAACAAAATCTGCAGTGAAGGGGAGGGAGGCATCACCTCGACAGCTTGCTGGAGTCTCCTCCTCTAATGAGCGCAGCAGCCCTGTGTACCCCAGTGTCAGCCCCAGTCTGCCGCTTGTATGTTGGGAAGGCCTGGAGGAGCCTGCTGGCAGATGCTGGAGCCCAGCTTGATCTCACCCCCTCAGCCCCAGCCAAGTCATGCGTGTAGGGCACATACACCTTGAGCGGTCTCAAAGCTGGAGCCGTGCCTTGGCCAGGAGGAGCCCCGGGGCCCCACGGGCACACATCTCAGGCCAGGAGGCTATAGGGCCCTAAAAAGGAAAAGCAAGATCCTGAACATTCATCTCTCTGTCTTAACTTGAATGCTCGGTGCTTATGTCTTTTCCTCTCCTCACCCAGCCTTTTCCTGCTACTTTGCTTTCTCCTCTGGCATCTTTCCTGCTCCTTTGAACACGCTCCCAGGAGAGCTCGTGCTGTCACACTCACTCGGCAAGCTTTCACACATGAGCAGAGAACAGAGGAAAGGCTTAAGTGTCAGGGGCCAAGCAAAGTTATCGAGTTGTGCTTTTCTATCGGGACTGCTCTGCCTTCGCCTTCCTGAAAGAGACTCGGGGGGTCTCTTTGGAAACCTGCTTTACTGCTCCTTGCTTAGCTCTGGAAACACTCTGTACTATTAAAAATAGCATGCCCTGGAAAAGTTGGCACATTGTGTTTGTCGCCCTGTTTCTAAAAGAGCCCTGAAGATACCAGGAAGATTGAAAACCAGCAAGCACCCAGAGGTGATCAAACTGCACACCGAGTGGTATCACAGCCAACATGTCCAAACTCCTGTGGCTCAGAGACCCAACCCTTCCTTGGCCCAGGGGATGCTTTTTTGAGCAAGACCCAGGAGACAGGCACTGTAAGGCAGGACAGAACAATCCCTGGGTGTCAGGGCAGCCGACCCCCTGTGCCCCAGAGGCTCTCCCAGCCGCACCCGCCTTCCCACGGGAGAGACCGGACAGGGCAGCACAATAGCCATTTCCCTCTTTGCAAACACTATAATTGGAGTTACTGCGCCGCATTTTCATGACCCACAATGAGGGTCGGATGCTCAGGAGACCTCGGTTCCTGTTTAGTCACTAAAAAGGCAGAAATTTTCAAAGAGGCTGGCATATTGTATGCTATATTTATCAGAAAGAATGACCCTAAATATCAAATGAGGGCTGTAGCTTGGCTTTTGAAAAAACCTTTAAACACGCAGATGCTGAAAATCTGGTCTCTTGCTGGAGCGTAGCACCGTGCAGTCACTGCTACCCTCATGCCACTGCACTGCAGCCTAAATCCCACATCAACCCTGTCCCTCAGGCACTCTCAGGCTGGTCAGTAAGATGTTTGCTACTGAGAGCAGCAAGCTGAAGGTTGAATTGAGGCCTCACAGTGTGCGAGTATGTTTTTTTCTATTTTGCACAGCAAACAAGACCCATAAGTAGGGAGTAACCACACGTACAAGATGTTAGATTTCTTAGCCCTCTGCCACCATCACACCCAAGTGCCTCACAGCCTTCCAGGTATTTATCTTCACAACACTGCTTGGCAAGGGACATGGACAAGAAAAATGGAGTAACTCGTCCTGGGTCCCCACTGTCGGTTTTGGAGCACGAGTTGGGCAAAAGCCTCCCAGGTTTCAGCTCAGCTCCCTGCATGAGCCTTTCTCTGTCTCTCATGTGTAGATGGAGACAGTCATTATTTCCTAATAAAATCCTTTCCCTCAACATACAAGATGAAGGGAGGGAAGGAAAACACAAAGGAGAAAGGTTTTTCCTGAAGCCGAAGAGCAGAGGAGAGGCAGGACCACGACCCTGGGACCCAGAAATGCCCACTTCCAAGATATTTAAGGTTGGATCTGGTACCTAGGGACATGTTTTAGTTGGTAATAGGTGGTAGAGAGATGGTTGGACTAGATGATCCTGGAGGTCTCTTCCAACCTTAATGATTCTATGATTCTATGTCCATCCCAGAGCCTGCAGCACATGAGTTATTTACAGACACATTTTTCTCACTCTCTGATCAGATTTGGAATTGACAAAGCATCTCCTCCTATTTCAAGCAACCCAGCAGACACTGCCAGGAACAATGTATAACCGCTATTGCAATTCTTGTTGACATGTCATCAGAAAACTCCATTTCTTAAGAAGCCCTACGACAACCGCTGAACTAGGGAATGGACACCCTGATCCTATAGAAGCCATTTTGACCACTGGCACGTGGACAAAGACCTTGTTTAAAACGTAGCAAAAACAGATTTCATGATCTAAGGAACAGCTAAAAATAATATAGCCCTTAAGCTTAACATCTCTATTAGGAACCCAGGTGAAAAAGAGATTCATAATTCTTTTCAGATGCTTATTTTAAAAAATATTGATGATGTATTATTAGAAGCTTGTGAGTCTAAAGCTCCCTAAGTTCGCTGAGAGTTCAGACAAAATCAAAACAGGCAGAGCCGCACGTCATCTCTGCTCTGTGCCACTGAACTGGAGCCCAAAGCAGCCGGGCCCCTTTCTCCCTCTTCTGGATCACTGTGACTCACAGCGTGCTTCAGATAGAGATAATATTATTCCTAGAGAGAGACTGTATCTTCAGCGTCTGCTGAAAAGTCCCCTAACTAAATAAAAGAAACTTGAGCTGCTAATATTTATTCATAATATTGAGCTTCTTGCATGCACAGTGATACACATATTCATTTCCACTGAAACAAAACGTTTAAGCAAAATTCAGGCAAAATACACCACATAAAGAGCAATACCTCTGCAGGAGTGGTCCATCTTGTTGTATTTGAAGTACCCACTTTTGCACTGGCACAGCGCAACCCCATCGAAGTCAGTGCATTCAGAAGTTTCCTTGTCACATTCGGGGTCTTTCTGCTTGCACAAGCTGCCAGCTGTTGGGAAGAGACAGCCAACATCAGCTGCTTTCATCTCTTTTTCTATAAAATAATACTTGGTCCATTAGGAGACAGTCAACATTACGCTACGTCACCATTTCTTGTGTACCTACTGTCATTTGTACAGGCAAATAGAGGGGGCGAATAATAAATGTTTCCGCTCAGAGGCAGAGAGAAATGAAAAGGAAAAATTTGGTTTGGCTCAAGCTGAAACACATTCACCCCCTAAGACAGTTCAACAAATCAATTTCTAAGTTTATATCAAGCAAAGCATTTTGCTCAGCCCAAAACAGGTTTTTTTCCATTTCAATATTAAGCACTGGATTTTTTCATTTTTCGAACAAAGACTTTGTCCTTTCATTTACATTACTTTGAAGCAGGGTTTTACTTCAGAAAGTCAGATTTGTTACAACAAGCATTCAGCAAAACTGTGGGTAAATGATGGAAATTGTGTCACTGAATTCACATTTTTTGCTGGGAGGTCAGACTAAATGGAATGAACAAATGAAAAAATATTCATGAGAAATAGGATTTTATGGAAAAGGTGTCACTCGATTGCCACGCGCCTTTTATAAACCTCTCCCTGCTAGATCCATCATCCTTTTTTTTTTGATCTGACACCTTTTCTTTTAAGTACTTACATAAGAACATAATTTGTTTCTTATTCTGCTTATTTTAAGTTAGAAGTAGACTTTACCAGAAGCATCGTATCAGAAGCAACGGCTAGATACAATCTGAGTAAGTCTACCAAAATAATTTAATTCAATCCATGGCGGAGTCTGCCTTTAAAATACGGTACATTAAAATAAAAGTACATGCTAAACTTCTCATCTTTGTGTTTACTTTGCCAAAATGATCTGAGGGGTTTTTCATCACACCAGGCTAAGTGCTGCTGCCCTTCATCCTCAAAGCCAAACCTCGAAGCCTTGAGCCCCAAAGTCACAGAGCTCCATGTGCAGAAGTTTCCTTGCAGAAGCTTATCTTTCAAGCGCGCTCACTCCCTGCATCCTGCTGGCACCTCTCATGGCTAAATTTCCTCTATCGCTCCAAGGACCAGGAGGTGCAGGTCACGGGGCCATCACCACCGATGGGGTCCACCTGGAGAAGGTCCTGCATGACACCAATGTGCTTCTCCAGGTCCCTGTGCCGCACCCACATTCCCCTTTGGCAGGCAGAGGATTCGGTACAGAAACAGAAAGCTTTTAATTGGGAACCATTTTTAAATCCCGCAACACTGAAATTGGGCAGGCAGGAGAGCGCAGCTCCCCGTGTAGCCTCCAGCAGCTCCAACCGACTTCACTGGGGTGGGGGTTCTCTCTTGGCTTTCATCCCGCTTCCCCAGCTCCTGGCCGCGTGGGTTGAATAAGACTTATGGTTTTTTGATCTGGCTGGGGCCTGGTGTGACATCCCGGAGATGAAAGCCTGCCCTGCAATGCCTCTAATCCTGTGCCGTGCGATGTTTTCACGGAGAGGCAGATTTCTCACACATGTGGCAAAGATAAGGCTCGATATCTGCATCCTTTTTATACTGCGAGGCTCTTAAGATGACTCCCATTTAAATAAGATAAAAAAGATTCAGAGGGTTTTTTTTCCAAAGGCCAAAATCTTTCTCCCCCTGTTATAAAAGAAGCCAAATAAAACATCCCTTTCCCCTTCCGTCACAGTTCCTCCAGATGCTTTTTACCTCTGTGGAGCGGTTTCAGGCTGGAGATGAACTGGCAGGCTTCTGTGGGGGATTTGCAAGCTCGAATGTAGCTTTTCACGCTGCTGACAACATCGTAGAAAGTCACGTTGGAGGCTAAAGAGAACGTGGATTGCACTGAAACATGCACAAAATTTGCATCCCTAACAGAAAACAAAACAAAACAGCCCTGAGTACCGCAGGTCAGTCTGACATCACTGTTAGCACCTTATACATAGGACTCCTATCAACGCAAGCGATGCCTATCACAGACACAGTATTGTGTACATACTGAAACAGCCATGCACTCTAACAGACCTTAAAAACAGGACAACCTTATACACAGAGATGTAAATTTGGGGTGAAAGAGGTGCTGGCAGCTTACTTTGAAACCAGCCATAAATCCCTCCTGGGCAGCTCACACGCCCGTCCCCAAGCCACACGGGCCAGGAGGAGAATAGAATAGAATCATTAAGGTTGGAAGTGACCTCAAGGATCATCTAGTCCAACCAAGGGTACCGGGAGAGCTGGGCAAGGTGGTCAGACATTCCCCATGCCCTGCACTACCACCGGGCCAGACTGCGTCCAGCCCAGCGCCAACTCAAAATGGAGAAGGTGGATCTTGGGTTTCTCACTCTTCCCCTGGTAGCCTTAACCTTACCTGGTCGCCTTAACTGTGGAGTGGTGGTACCCTGGCAAGCCTGACAGCGATGCATCGAGCTGCAAGGAAGGAGAGAGCAGCTTTTAGTGCCTGGGGGAATGATGGAGGGAGGCAGCGCGGTGGGGCGCAGCATGGAACGGCCCTCATGGGTCACTGACACCATCCCTGAATTTGCCAGAGGTGCCTGCTGAGGCTGAGGGGGCTCTGAGCATCCCAGCTGTTCATCTGCTCAGTAAGAAAGATGCACCATCCTGTTGCCAGCAAGGGATGGCCAAAGTCACCATGAGGCAGCCTTGGACAGAAACAAAGACCTGGAGGTTTTGACACGAGCACCTGCCTGGGGCCCCACTGTACAATGACTGCAAAGATCAAGAACAAGCCAGAAGCCAGCGGGGAGAGAGCCCTGTGCAAGGCCAAGCCCCAAGCACACTCCTGGAGAATGCACCTCTTTCAAGGAGCCTCCCTCCCCCTGGATCTGCATGTCTTTTTGTGTTCACTTCCCACCACAAGCCATGCAGGCAGCATCAAGGTGGCTCACCTGGCTCCCCCCTCATCTGGCGGCAGCGCCAAACCACCAACTACAAAAAGAGTTGGGATAAACTGCAACCAGCCCAGGAACTGCTAACGGAATGACCTCATGCATGCAATGATCTGGCTAAAAAAGGCACAGAGGTGTACCGCTCCCCAGCTCAGCGGTCTTTTTGGAGCAACTGGTGGCACAGCATATAGGGAAGCCACAAGCTCACCCAGTCCTCACTCTCAACTGACTGAGAGCTGCATGGCTGGGAAATTCCACCAAAAGGAAGAATGGTGGGTGCTGCTGCTGTGCTTCGTCCCATGGGGTTTTGCTAAGAGCGAGGTGGCACCAGCTGCAGCCCAACCCGCCCCAGAACCTGTGAGATTTACCGATGAACGATGAAGCCAAGAGTTACTGTTTTAATGTTTGACCTTGGAGGAGCACTAATGCACTTTTGAGGTCTGGAAAAGGCAACGCAGCTAGAAGACACTAGGAACGGATGGAGGCTACAGAAGCGTGACCCCACATCACTTCACGAAAAGGGCTTCAGGGTTTTCCGGGTAGATATGTTGTTTTACACCTCATAAGAGCCAAATCTCTCTGTTGCTTTCTTGACAGCCTGGGCAGGGCAGGGAAGAGAAGCGTGCTGGGATTTAAAAGCGTACGTCTCATCAGTCCTACTTGCACCAGACCAGGATGGTTCAATGATTAAAAAGGCTAAATCCGTGCTACAGGGTCTCATGGCTTCCCACAACAACCGTAAGAGGAGCAAAGGGGACCTGTTCCATCAGCATCGCCAGAGTCCCAGCAATGACACTCACCATCGCCAGGATTTCACCCTCAACATGGAGGAGCTCTGCATACTTCCCATGGGTAATATTAAGTTTCAGGGGGACCTGGCCGATAAATATTCTTACTAAAAAGAAGAATAAGACAAGTTAGTGCTATGTGCAGCTGTGGTTTCATCCGCCTTACATGAGAGACTGTCACATGGAAAACCTCTTCAGGCAGCGGACAGAAAACTCAATTCGGAGTCACTGCTCCAATAAAGCAAAGTCCCAGCCTTGCGATTTTCCCCAAGGGTTGCTGCGATGTTCCCACAGCCCCAGTCAAATTCCAGAGCTTGATGCTGCTGAACAGCCAGCATTTCACTCCAGCGCTCATGCATTTCATATAGAAACACAGACTAATTTAAAAGAACCCCTGAACACAGAGATGGGTAAATTTAGTAACAAGACAGTTTCAGGTACCAAAGCCATTTATAATGATTTGGGGTAAACACGTCAAATCTCTCACCCCTCCCTGCAATGCAAGGAAAGCAAATCAGCAAGTCAAAATAAAGCACTGTAGAAAGGAGATTTTCATTTTTCAAATCGTTGGACAGAATGAGCAATGACATTTGAAAAGAAGTCCAAACGATGCATTTTTCCATGCTTAGATTCATATTTGATTCATGGCAGCAGAATGCAATAATCCAAGTTGTCCAGACTGAGAGAGATAATATCCCTAAATCTTGTATTAAGTGTCATGAGATACTTGGTGGAAATGAGAACCCAGAGCTCCAGTTTTATGTTCCACCAGAAAAACAAATAAGGTTGCAGATAACATTATAAAGCCTCCGATTCTTTTCCATTTTTTCCCATCCACAGAGTCTATCTTCACCACAAATTTTATATCAGACAGCTCTAATGTAACAACTCGGGGTAAAAATGAGATGAGAATCACCTTCACAGTATTTATATAATCTGCCTGTTCAAGGCATAATCAAAACAGCTCTCTAAATTAGAAGCTGACACATTTCAGCTCAAGGAAATGTTTCAAAACACCCTTCAGGGACACCTCGCTCATGTTTCCTTAGCAATATTTCCATGCCTCTAATCCTCGCTGATTAAGGGTCAAAAGAAACTCCAGCAAAACAAATTCCCCTTTACAATGGGACATTGTAAGCCCTTCAGATTGAGAGTCATCTAATAGAAAGGAGGGGGTCAGAACCTGACTTCCAACTAATAACTGTGCTGCATGAAAAATGCTAAAGGTATGAAACAAGACCTTAATCTTACAAAGACTTTCATGGCTGCTTAATTTTCCACACGTACCTGATCCCACCGCAGCCAGGCTGCACTCACTTCTCCCAAGTTGCCCGGGTTTGCAGAGCTGGGAGCTACAATAAGCTGCTGAACACTTTCTAAGGGTTGTAAAACTCATCAGGAACAGAAGGGGCACATCTGTCCTTACTAACAAGCCTGAGCCCCCCACGCCGTTGCTTAAGAGACCCCCAGCTGTCACTGCGCCTGCTCCCCGGGGCACCCCAACACAACAGCATTAGACACTGCGCTTGTGTAAGCGGCAAAAGGCTCTTGTTAAAAGCGGTGGCTGGGAGGAACATTAAGCTCCTGAACTAGTCCGAGCCTAGGTTAATTTATTTTAGAAGATTACAGATAATTATTTCCATCTTATTCTCCTGTGGTTTTACACCTTTGTTTTCTTACCTAAATTGCACTTTCCTTTTTCCAGCTCATATCCAAGGGGACAATGACAGATATAGGAGCCACGGGTGTTGTTGCAGGTGGCCAGCGCAGGACAAGGGTTGGAAAGACATTTATCCACAAAACAAAAAAAGAAAAAAAAAAAAAAAAAAAACAACAACCAAACCAAAAAACCGGCTGTAGTTACAGAATCACAAAAATCATCAACTGTTGGGCTAAAAAAGATCAATTTGGCTCCTGTTCTGTGACCCCCCGAGCATTATCAGATGCTTCATTGCATCATTTGCACTTAGTATTTATCCTGTTCTTAATTATTCTGTTGGAACGGAAAGAATAAATACAAACTACTTTTCATTTGAAAGCCCTTGGGACCCGGTGTTGATCCACGTTAATTTGAACACCCAGCTTGTCTACGGCACCGCTCATCTGCAGACCTCAGGGTGCTTTTGAGAGACAAACAACCCTACAGTTATGGCTGGAGAGACTGAAGAATGGACCTCACAAGCCAGAGCTAGACACAGGAGCACCAAAGTCCCGCCCTTTTCATCCAAGCCCTGTGAAATACAGAGTATGAGGGGATTAATAGTAGTCTCAAATGCTTCATAGATTAGAGAACTCAAACTGCAAGTTCTGGAGAACATATCCAGTATTTCCCTTTGAATAAAAAACCCCATGTCCTGGTCAAAAATGCTCCTCTTGCTGTGGATATGACTCACGTGAGCACAAACACACATCTCACACGTGTGCAAGGGCAGGACTGTGAACTTGCCAGCAACAAGGCACTACAAGTAAGACAGCTCGTACCCGCTTTGCAGCTGCTGCTGAGCACTGCAGCGGAGGCAGGAAGGATGGGCTTTGTGGTTGGAGCACAAAGCACGAGAGCCAAACCCGCGTGTGTATTTCTGACAGCGCTGCAACACCCCCTGGCATCACACAGGATCTGCAGAACAGACAGTCCTGAGCCAGCATCTGTGTCGCGACACACCATTTGTCGCAATTTCCATGTCTCGACTAGCCTGGCCCAGCTGCCTCAGCATCAGCAGAAGGAGACTCATTGTCTCTGACCTACACAGTCAGAAATGAGTGGGCTTATTTTAAAATGGGGACTTTCAGTTCACCATCCTTCAGTTTGTTTTGTACAGTGGAGACCAGGGCAGCTTCTTCTCTCGTGGCAGCAAGTGCTCACATACGAAGCACCGTGCCCAGGGCAGCAGAAGGATTTTTGCACTCTGATAAATGGCAAAACTTGGTATTTAAAAGAAAGAGTAACTTGGAGAAAGTGTGAATCAGTTGGTAAAAAGGATATGTTACCTTAATTTTTCAATTAAAAAAAAAAAACATTTTCCTGCAGTGATTTTTTATTGCATGGAACCATAGCTATAACTAAAACCAATTAGCCTGAGAAATAACCTTTAAATACCTAATTATTGGATGAAATATATACTAGTGCCAGTATTTCACTGCGATTAATGCAATTAACACACACTATATCCTAGAGTGGCATGAGGGCCAGACTCCTGAACTTTAAACACACATTTAAACACACTGGGATGCATTAAAAAAGCGTGGCCAGCAGGTCGAGGGAGGTGATCCTCCCCCTCTACTCTGCCCTGGTGAGACCCCATCTGGAGTACTGTGTCCTGTTCTAGGCTCCTCAGCTCAAGAAAGACACGGATCTCCTGGAAAGAGTCCAGCACAGGGCAACAAAGATGATAAAAGGCCTGGAGCATCTTCCCTATGAGGAGAGGCTGAGAGACTTGGGTCTCTTTTCTCTCTGGAGAAAAGGCGGCTGAGAGGGGATCTGATCAGTGTTTATAAATATCTAAACTGTAGGAGGCAACTGGATGAGGCCAAACTCTTTTCGGTTGTGGGCAGTGAGAGAACAAGGGGCAATGGCCAAAAACTAGAGCACAGGAAGGTCAACTCAAACACGAAAAACTTCACGGTGAGGGTGACGGAGCACTGGAACAGGCTGCCCAGGGAAGTTATGGAGTCTCCTTCTCTGGAGACATTCAAGACCTGTTTGGACGCAATCCTACGCAGCCTAGCATAGGGCACCTGCTTTGGCAGAGGGGTTGGACTTGATGATCTGTAGAGGTCCCTTCCAACCCCTACCAATCTGTGATTCTGTGATTCTGTGAATTGATTCCATTCATATAAAACTGCAGTCATTGCATTTACTTAAGAAGATGAGGAACCTGGCAGTGGTAATAAATGCTTATAACAACATACTCAGCAAGACTACAGTACATAGCCTACCAGGAGAAGCAACAGGCCTGAGTAGGAGATTATTTAGTGAGGTGGGGAGAAAATGACCATAGGTCGTAATAACAGAAGTTCCAACACAAACATCAAGTGCTGGCCAATCATCTTTTCTCATAAATAAGATAGATATTGATCAATATTGATTGATATTGTCCACCTATCGACAAATATAAAATGCATCCTGTGCTTACCTGGGAGGCCAGTCAGCTTCATTTTCTTAAAATTCTCAAATGTCAGCTTAACAATTCTATCAGAAATGTTCACCAAAATGCTTACCCTTTTCCAGTAGCTCAGCGTGACTACTAAACCCTTAGCTTAAAAATACCAGCATAGAGACTGAATTCTTATCCTCAAACCCTGCTGACAACAGACTTATACATACATACATACATACATAACCCTTCGAAGACCCTTAAAGGGGGACCCAGGTGTTCCTGGCCCACTCATTCCTGGCCCCACCACTGATGAGCACCATTAGACATGTTACCTGTTGCTGGAGATGACATCTTCAGCCCAGTCGTGCTACTTGACAGAGGAACTGTGGTTGGTTTGGTGGCAGACAAAGTAGTTGCAATGCTCACAGTGGTCTTGCTGGTTGGAGAGGCTTCAGAAGGACTTGTAACAGGGATGTTTTTCTCAGTGACTTTACCAGGTCTTGTAGTGGTGGGATCCACAGCTTCTGTGCTTTCACCAGTGGTATATATGTGCTTAGTGGCAGTGGTCGTCTGAGCTGTGTGGGTTTTCGTGGTGCTAGCATCACCTGGGGTTGGCCAGCGATTGGTCAGTGTTGTCAGCACAGGAGGTTTCACTGTAGTCAGTGCCACTGCAGGCATGATGACTGTGTGGTTTGTTGCACTTGGTGAGGGACTAAGAGGTGCATCTGTCCACTCAGTCTGTGGGGCGTCGCTGGCCATGGTGAGCAGTGGCGTTGCCTTCCCAAAGCTGCCCTCCTGAGTGGTGGCTGCTCTTGGCGAGGCAGTCTCCGTTACTGTCACGGGAGCGGACACAGACACAATGCGTCCACCAAGCTGCTCCATGGGCCCCGTAGGGAGAGAAGACCCGGTGGAGGTGAAGGTGGTGCTGTGATGGGGCTGGTGAGTGACATTGTGCTTGTTGGTCTCTCTGGGTGAGCTCTCAGCCACAGCGGCTGTGGAGGGCACCCGCCTGACCACAGTCGTAGCCACAGAAGTACTTTCTTGATCACTGTCATTGGACTGCGAGATGGATGATGGTGACGAAAACAGAGGCAATAAAGATGCTAATGAATAAGATGGGGAATGCAGTGAGGAAGTGGGCAAGGAGGACGACAAAGCCCGCGGAGGAGGTGAAGATGCCATCACAGAGGATGCGAGTGGCTCAGATGATTCTGATGAAGTAAACAGATAAGTTGGTGGTGGTGTTGATGATAGCAAGTGATGCAGTGACGACAGTGAGGAAGAGGCTGGAAATGCTGATGATAGAGATGATCTGCCAGTGGTCAACAACTCAGAGTCAGTGTTGAAGACAGTTGTATTTTGTATGCTGCCTGCAGAAGCAGAAGTCAACAGTTTGGAAGAGTGTACCAGCAGCGGCTCTGTAGATGGTTCAACAAAATCACCATCACTGGATACATTGCTCCTCCTATCCTGCGTCACAGAAGATTTGGATGAATCAGAAAGGTTGGAAATTTCAGAAAAAAAGGTGGAACTTTCTGAGGAGTCAGCAGAGGTGCTGCTATTCGAGATAGACAGGAGAGTCCTTTCTCCTCCTCTGGTATAAGTGGTTGAAATGTATGTGCCATCTGTATGAGAAACTGAGGTCCTTTTCTCAGCATCGATGTTATTGACTGGCTGATGGCTACTTGAAAAGCCTGGAGCAAAAGGGAAAAATATATTAGAAAGAGTAATATGGAAATATTTTGATGTCCTAGGAAAATCACTTGCTAAATACATAAAATGTTCCTGTCTGTGAACTTGCCCATGCTCTTCTAAAAGTTTAGAGTGCCACCCAAGCATGAGTATTGAATTAGGAGCCTTCAGCACTCCTTAATTGATTCTAAAACGGTGAACTTGGACAGACACAAGGCTTCTGCAAAATGTGTAGGTTTCTAAAACACTGTTCTTCCAGTATTGCTTTCCTAATGTGATTGAGCACTTATCATTCCGTGACATTTTGTGGCAAGCTAAGCAGGAAAACCCATCTGTTCTCTTTATCACTTATAATTTTAAAAAATTCATATCCTCTCCCTCTTATCCTCCATTCCCAAACTCCATCTTCTTCAGTCAATTTGGTTTTAGACATAGTGAACTTCACGCCTCTGCAAGATGAAATTATTATATTATGTTAATTTGCACCTTATCACAAACTCATGGACTCCAAACTTTGCAGTCAGGAAATCCTAAATGAGTAGCACAGCAGTCTTCAAAAACTTCAGATTATTTAGCATAAAAGGTGCAGTCAGTCTTATAATACCAGTTTCAGGATGTACAGCTAAGTTCAGCGATCTCTAAATATAAAAAAAAGGGTATTGAAAATGTGGTTTAATTCTGCAATTGACTTAGGCCATCATGAAACACTTCTGAAAGAATCACACAAAAAAACCCAGTTAGGATACAAAAAAATAATGTGGCCATCAAAACAGGAGAGTTTCCCTGCTCAGGTCCATGGCTTCACTTCTGGAATGATTCCCCAGCTAGGTCAGATCTGTCAAAGGACTCACTTTGATGAAAGCCAACCAGAGGGACCTTGACAGGCTTTAGAGGTGGGCCTGCATGAACCTCATGAAGTTCAACGAGGCCAAGTGCAAAGTCCTGCACATGGGTCAGGGCAATCCCAAGCACAAGTACAGGCTGGGCAGAGAATGGATTGAGAGCAGCCCTGAGGAGAAGGACTTGGGGATGTTGGTGAATGAGAAGCTCAACATGACCTGGCAGTATGCTCTTGCAGCCCAGAAAGCCAACTGTATCTTGGGCTGCATCAAAAGAAGCATGGCCAGCAGGTCAAGGGAGGGGATTCTTCCCCTCTACTCCACTCTAATGAGACCCCACCTGGAGTACTGCGTCCAGCTCTGCGGTCCCCAGTACAGGAAAGACATGGAGCTGTTGGAGTGAGTCCAAAGGAGGCCACAAAGTTGATCAGAGGGCTGGAGCACCTCTGCTGTGAAAACAGGCTGAGAAAGTTGGGGTTGTTCAGCCTGGAGAAGAGAAGGCTCCAGGGAGACCTTATAGTAGCCTTCCAGTATCTAAAGGGGCCTACAGGAAAGCTGGAGAGGGGCTGTTTGCAAGGACATATAGTGACAGGACAAAGGGGAATGGCTTTAAGCTGAAGGAGGGGAGATTTAGATTAGATATAAGGAAAAAATTCTTCACTGTGAGGGTGGTGAGGCACTGAACAGGTTGCCCAGAGAAGCTGTGGAGGCCCCACTCCTGGCAGTGTTCAAGACCAGGTTGGATGGGGCTTTGGGCAACTTGATTTAGTGGAGGGTGTCCCGGCCCATGGCAGGGGGTTGGAACTAGATGGTCTCTGAGGTCCCTTCCAACCCAAACCATTCTGTGATTCTATGAAAACATCGCCCTGACTGAACCCGCAGGTGGCATTGCATGTACTAATGAATGAGAACTTTGTACACAACACAGATAAATGAGGACAGAACTGCTCCCCCCACATGTACACTGGTAAACACTAACTTACTTGTGAGATCATTTTGGAAAGACGAGTAAGTGGGTATCTTGGAAGAACCTGTGAAGAGTGTCTCTGTCACAAAGCCTGCAAACCCACCGCTGCTGGCCGAGGCACTGGCTGTCTCGCTGTGCTCCACCGACACTGGCTGAACTGGCCCTGGAGAGCTGGTCATTTCAGCATAGGAAGCAGAGCTCTCCGTGCCACCGGCCAGTGTGCCATCCATCACTGAGTGCAGCATCCTCTCTCCACCGCCAGCAGACATGGATGAACTGTAGGCAGGATCAGTGATGGAGCTGGACATCCTTTCCTCGGCACTTGAGCTGCTTAGGGAGTGACGGCTGCTGCCCACGGCTGGAATAGGATCAAAAAGCAGGCACCTGATTTTATCATCTTAGAGCAGAGGGCAATTGTGAGTTCTACCACAATTCTGTCTAGAAATGCAGATTAATAAAATTGCAGAGATTAACACAGATTAAATACAGATTAAGTGGATCCCACGCAGCTATCACCTTCAACATGGATTTAACATGCAAAGCCTACTCCAAAGAAACACGACTGTCCAAATATAGAGGGACAATCAGTGCCATTAGAGTCATAATTGCATGTTTACGTTATTTATAATTACCACCCCAACCCAGGCAGGTAGTATATGTATCCTGCAGCAAGAAGCTACACATCTCATGCCTGAGGTGGTTTGTTAAGCATCAACAGTTGCAGAGATACAACACCAAGGGACAGAATCACCATCGCTTATAAATCCTGCCCACAACACCCACAACAGGTCTGACATCTGTTGGTGGTCATATCAACCCCATGGAAGAGACGAAAGGAGAGGCAGTGGGTTTTTTCCTAATTTAAACGCCATCCCGGAGTTCAGAAATACTCACTGGAAGGTTCACTGGCAGCTGAGAGGTAGGTGGAGTCCCTGGATGAAAGGGTGACTTTGGGCTCTGGGTACCCTGGTTGGCCAGATGAGACATGTCCTACTCCAGAAGATGCTGTGGAGGACAGGAGGGGACCAGTGCGGGGCTCCTTGGCTGTGTCCAGGTGAGACGTGGGGGTTTCTGCTGCTGTGCTCCACGTGCCACGGTTAGCTGCAGCCTGTGATGTCCCCTCTTTGTGGCTGGAGAGTGTGGTCGACACGTACATGGTCTCAGTAGGAGCACCAGAAACTGTTCTTCCTCTCTCTGTAACTGCAAAGCCAAGATATACGTGCATATATATATATAAAATACATATAGTATATTAATAATACCTCTACAGTGACTAAAATCTGAATATTTCAATCCTCTAGGTGGAGGTGGCACTTGGTGACCAACATCACTTATTTGCTAAGCTGACCTGTACTTTTCTCCCCTTTACACCAGAAAAATAAAACAGATTGGGAGTGCACGGCATTTCGGAAGGAGAACAGTGGCAGGGAGGGAGGACTTTATTTTGCACATTGTGCAGAAAATTCCTTTGAGTGGATCACTGGGTTTCAAACCAACTCTGGTAGGACCCTGGACGCAGAGCCGAGGCTGAAACAGATAACTGGGATATAAAGAAAGGCAAAAGGTCTACTGATCCCTCGCCACATCTCATGCCAGGTTCCCCAGGATTGAGAGCTGAGGTCAAGGCTCCATGATCACCTTCACATGTGGCCCAGAAGAACTGCCTGGCCATCTAGTTCCTGATGTGAGAAAGGCTGCCCCAAGGCAGAAGGTGCTGTGAGGCGAGTAACTCACCCAACTGTGAAGGGCTCAGGCTCGCTTTGCTATAAACCAGGCTGGCTAAAAAGGCAAATCTAGTCTAAAGCTAGAAAAATGAAGGTGGGAGCTCGGGCCAGGGGCAAGGAGAACAGATGATCTGGGAAACCACAAGACCCACCTGAAGCACTTGGTGAAGGCGAAGGCTCTGAAACGCCAGGAGGAAATGCAGGCAGCGGCTTCGTTGCAAGCTCATCGAGTCCAGCACTGCTCTGTGAAACATCGCTCTGCCTCCCAGGCTCTGCTGATGATGATGAAGATGACAGAATGACCACATCCAAGGACCTGGTGTGGGGTGAAGCAGAAGTGGAGCTCCCTGCTATGTTGGATGCTGCATGGGTGTCTGACACAGGCACTGTGGTCCTCTCCCCACCGCTGGTGGCCATCACTGAGCTCGGCGTACTGGTGAGAGGAGCACTGGGCAGGCGTCCTCTGGTAGCCGAGATCCCTTTTGCTGAGGAAGGACAAAGCAAAACAGGTTTATGCACACTAAGCTATAAACAGGTGGGTGCACTCTCTTCTATCACCACCCTTAGGCTGACAGCACAGACGTAACATGGCAGAAGATCTAAACTTGGAGAAAACTGTGAAGACACAACCCTTTCCGATGCAAGGAAGTGCTGCTCACAGAAGAACACCCTGGAGAGGGCACAAGGAACAAGCTGTGGGAGTGCGGTTGGGTTTGCTTCCCTTTGGTGCTGCTCCCGGTGCCAGTCCAGCCACAGGCACTGTGCCCGCACCGCCACCGCAGCACCCATGGTGAGCGAGGTGAGCTTGCAGTGGCACCTAACTCCCTGATACTCGAAACAAAGCTCGGCAGGGCTGTACGGGGTCAGTAAACGCTGGTTTGCATCCCAGGGTGGGACTCAGGAATGACTGGTGTTGGCTCCTGCTTGTATAAACACAGTCAACAGGGTGGTCTTGAAATTGTGCTGTCCCAGAAAACACATCAAATCTCAGGGCCAGGCTGCTCTTGCAGTAGGCCTGTGTTCTTCTGGTGACTAAATGCAAAAAAAACCAGCTAATGCGTGAAATTTTCCCCTATGATGCCCTATGCCATTGTCCAGCATCTTCTAGTGTGCCCTCACTCCATGCAGAGCGGATGCTAGTGGTCTACAGAAAGAAGCCCCATGGGGATGGGTCAGAGCTCACCTGGGGAAGCACTTTCCAAAGCAGATGGCAAGCTTGTGAGCAAGGGGTCCATGGACAGCATTGTGGCACCTCTGCCACCAGCAGCCTGGGCTCCCAAAGAGGACTGGGTATGGTCTGGAGAGCTGACGGTACCGGTGGCGGAAATCTCTGTCGTTTGGGTCAACCTGGTGCTGGCTGGCAGAGATCTTAATGTCCTCCCTCCACCCTTGGTGGCTGTTGTGGAAACGGAGGTGCTGGTGGTGGGGAAATCAGTTCTTCGCTCTGTTGACAGGATGGTGAATGACACATGACCACTTCCAGTAGCTGAGATGTGATAAAGAAACAATTCACGCTTTTACACATGTGAAACTATAAATAAACAGACGAACTTTCTTCCAGTGACACCCAGAGGCAGTAAGTCCACGCACAACCAGAAAATACGAGATGTCAATCCAGCGAAAACAGGAAATTTCCAAAGACGTGAATCCTTCCTACAGAAATTTGTCTTCTAAAAAACACGGTTTGATGCTGAGAAAAGTGCTATTACATAAAAACTGTTGAATTACTAACGCTGTGCACTTGATTTCACCGTTATGTGCCTGAGTGCGCTCCATGCTGCTAGAACAAACAAATACCGTAACAACCTGGAAAAGCCTGGAAATCAGCTCAGACAAGGCACAACGCTGAGCAGTGTGAAGGTCTTAGAAAAGAAGTCTGAAGAGAAGGGATCAGGAGGATCAGACCCCTTCAGCATCGCAGCAGGGTCTAGGACCAAACAATGGCATGAAGGACCTCAGAGACCAGATTCAAAGTTGAGCTTTTTAAAATTTGTTGAGCTGGTTCAATTCCTGGGAAGCAGCATGGTCTGAGGGGTAGGACAGAGGGCAGGAACCAAAGCCCGTCCCCATGGCCTGCAGGGACATGATCTAATCCTCACTTGTTTAGCTCTCTTGCCTATAAAATGGAGATGGCAACTGGAGATAGTGAAAAAAGAATCGTGATTTGGAAGTTAATTATTTTTCTTGGCATAATAAAACTTTCCACACATGTGCCCTTTCTGTAAAAAACCCAAACCACATTTTTTGATCAAGCAAGAGCTGAAATATTTCGGACACAAAAATCACACTACATCCTTCCAAACAATATATTCTGCATAGCAGAAAAGAGTCAGGCAAGTCGCAGATGCAGTAATAGTCCTCCTTTTACTTGCAAGAAAAATGGTATTTCACTTCTAACTTGAGCTCACCTGGGGAAGGACCTTCCGAAGGAGAGTGAGAATGTGTTAGCAAAGGGTCTGCCATCCACCTGGTGAAACCGGTGATTTCTCTGGACCCATGAACTCCATAGGTCCCTCTCACAGAAGACATGGACAGGGACCGGATCATGCCCAAGGTCCCGTACATGCCACTGCTGGACGTAGAGACTTCTGCTGCCCACCGGCTGCTGCCTGTGGCCATCCTTGGGGATCTCCCGCCACTGCTGCTGGCCGTGGCTGAAGGGAAAGCGCTGGTGGGAGAGGAAGCCAGGGGGATTTTCTCTGTCCTTGAGCTGTTAACTGGTCGGTGGCTGCTTCTGACACCTAAGATAGAATAAAAGCAGGTTAGATTTACGCATACAGAGCTATACAACTGAGGGATGGTTTGTAGGGTGTACATGTCTATACTGCTTGCTGAGAAACTGAACAGACCAAGTCCTCAACCTGGAAAAGGCACTCCTCTGGGAAAAGGTGAATCCCTTACATTCAAGCACATGTGGCTTACAAAAAGCCATTAAAATCTCAACCTAAACCCATATTTTTTAACTACAGGCTGTGCACAATACCTGATTTATGCATTTAAGCTGTTTATATCAGGAGTATATGCTTCTAATTTCCAACCAAACCTAGCGGATGAGCTAAACCAGGTCTGGTTTAGGTTTTCTAGTGGCAGTCCGGAGAACCAAGCTGCTGTCTCAGTGCCGGGCTGACGGCACAACCATGGGGCTGAGCCCCTCTCGGCACCAGGCACCCAGGGTCAGACACAACCTTACCTGTAAGATGCTCAGAAACACCCCAGTGCCCCAGCCTGGTGTTCGACCCAGCCTGACTTACCCCGGTGTGCTATCCCAGGGCTCTCCCAAACCGCAGCACCGGGGATGCCAATACTTCACCAGCTCACCAGGAGCAGGAGCTGCACTACCACTCACAGAGTGATGGGTTTCATCATGAATTAATGGTGAATGATGGGGCAGAGCTCACTTGGGACCACTCCAAGGGCAGGGGATGAGTCAGCACTTGCTGTGAGGACCCCCAAAACATCACTTCTCTTACAGACCAGCCTGCACGGCAGACACCGCGCTGGGTGATGGCTGCAAATCCCCAGCCAAAGCATCTCCAGCAGGGAAGAAGTGCATGCGTGTAGTTCTAAACCACGGCTGCTTTTTCCAGCACGGGACTTTCATTAGCAATGAGGACATTGATGTTTTTCACTTTTTCACCCAAAAGCTGAGATCCACTCTCACCCATCCCCCCCAGCCCCGCTGCCAGCCCCACACAGCCAGCAATAAAAATACCCACGTATCCAACAGCGACTGATGGCCATATCTAAAGAAAAACAGTGCGGGGATGTGAAATCCCATCCAACCCCAAAGCAGCCAACTTTCAGACTGAGAAATTTACCTCTGGAAGTACTTTCGGAGGCAGAGATGGAGCTTGTGAGCAAAGGATCCCCGGGAGGCGCTGGGAGGTCGGTGGTTTCTCCTGAGCCATTAGGACGGTGTGTCCTGGCCCCCAGGAAAGAGAAGGTTCCCCCCAAAGAGCTGGTGGGATCGGTGCTGGTGGCAGAACCATGTGTCACCTCGGCTGTGTGGCTGTTTCGGAGGGACCCCGGTGACTCCGCTGCCACGCTGGGCTTGTCAGCACCATGGGTGTCCCAGTGCAGCGTCGTCTCTTCTGCAGCTGGGATACTCTTGGGTTCATAATTGCTGCTAAGGGCTAAAAAAAGGAGAAGAGAAATATAAAACTGCACAC
Source organism: Psophia crepitans (assembly GCA_013399095.1). Classification (NCBI taxonomy): domain Eukaryota; kingdom Metazoa; phylum Chordata; class Aves; order Gruiformes; family Psophiidae; genus Psophia; species Psophia crepitans. The sequence continues at coordinate 302,111 of VWZZ01004636.1, read as the reverse complement.
ACATGAATGCAAACAGCTGAGCAGGTTTCATCCCGCTATCAGTAGATGTAGACAATGTATGTGTGAATATTCAATACGGAAATATTTAATACTGGGAAATCATTAAGAGCAAAAAAAAAGGGTCTCTCTATAGGAACTCCTGAAGTTATTGCTTGCAAAATTCAACTGAAAGTTTTCAAGGAAAATCTATCCTCCTCTTCTAACAAGAATAATATTTATCCATACTTTCATTTCTGTAAAATGTTTTTAAACGTACAGAATGTGCCAAATACAATATTATTCCTCCTTTCTTTAAAATAAAAAGGATGTATTTTGTTTATAAAGAGTCTTTAAATAATGTTCTGAGTTATACAGCTAGCTAGCAAAACTCACTCGTGGCAGCACTTTCCGAAGCAGAGAGCGAGGACGGGAGCAACGGGTCTGTGGCACCTCTGCCACCACCCCGCGCTGCCACAGACATCCCAGGGGACCGGGTCTGGTCTGAAGAGCTGGTGATTTCAGTACCAGAGGTGGACATCTCTGCTGCATTGGCCAGCCTGGTGCTGGCTGGCAGAAACCTTAACGTCCTCCCTCCACCCTTGGTGACTGTTGTGGAAACGGAGGTGCTGGTGGTGGGGAAATCTGAAACTCTCCTCTCCGTGGCCGAGACGCTGGATGGCTGGTAGCTGCTTCCAATGGCTACGGCACAAGAAAAAAAACCTGGATTTATACTTACGAAATTATGAACAGATGGATCCATTTTCTTCCCAGATGCTTACAGCGCACATACGGATATTAAGCATAGGAAGTTTTCAATCTGGACAAAGTGCTCTTTTGGAAAGGCATGAATCCCCTCGCTGCAGGAAGACCTTGCACAAAACCTGGGGCTCACTGCCAGAGCAGCACGGCTTCATGGGAGCCAGAGCAGCTCGGCCAGTGGGAAACCCCTCGGGACAAGGACAGCAGGGACTTGCCTTTAAATCCCACCTCTGCTCTAAGACTGGTGGAAATTGGCCCAGGCTCTCTTAGCATTTATTTTTTTTTATAGCTTGAGCACAGTATCAAACAGCAAAGTGCGGAAACCTGGTCGTGGCCATGTTCCCATATGAGCCTACAGCTCACTACACATCCCAGGGCTTAACAGGACACAGGGAAAAATGCTTAAGGTAGCACAAAATAGGGTAAAACAACAAATCGTAGGCTGAGCTCACCCGTGGCTGTACTTTCCGAAGCCAGGCGAGAAGGGGCAAGCTGGCGCTCCATGGAGAGCCTGGGGAAATGTCCCTGTGCCGGGGCCATCGAGGAGGGTGCTGAGGCCAGGGTCTGAGCCACAGAGCTGGGTGCTGCTCTTTGGATACCAGACCTTGGGGTTTTTGCAGCCCTGATACTGCTCCCAGCAGCTGTAACAGAGGGAAGGGATGTATCAGTGCGAGAACCCTGGAGATGCGTTTGCTCCTGGCAAGCCCCAGGCACGGGATAAGGATTTGGCAACACCAAGGTTTTCAATAAGTTCATGTGGAGTGGGGCAAAGCCTCTGCTCTTGAGAGCCCCAGAAATTAGCTGCTTGCAAAGCGAGGGGAAGCCGCAGAGCCCAGGGGTCTCAGGTTTGTTGTCCTGTACAGGTTGTTGAAGCACAGGCATCTCACCCACCCGGCGTGGCTGTGAGCGTGGGTTACCAACCTCACGGCCCACCAAGGCACCACCCAGGTGGGACACGCAGCTCAGATGGGGCTGGGTCCTCACCTTTGCTCTGCAGCTGGCACTGAACAGGCTGAGATATTTCGCAGCTGCAGATGCCCACCCTGCAGAAAACACAGTGATAAGGCCAAAAGACCTTTTTTTTTTTTTTGGTGGAAACTGTTGGGGGTTTTGGACCAAATTATTTTTTCCATTGCTTTTTCCTACATTTGGCAGGGAATTTCAGCTAACCATCCAAATAATAACAAACAGAGCACACACAAAACACAACATTTTCTCCGTTTCAAGAAAGCAAAAGCTATACACAGGCTTTTTAAAGGTATAAACGAAAACAGTGGACCAGCAAAGCTCACCTCCGAAAGCGCTGTCCGTGGCAGGCGATACTGTGAGCGAAGGGCTTGTGGAGTCCCCTGTGACATCCCTGGGGTGTAGCATGGCATGGTTTGCACCAGTCTGGGTACTGGAAGTTCGGGAGGAGGACTGGGGCTGTCCCGCAGAGCCAGGGAGGGGGGTGGTGGTGAGGGGCCACAGCTTCCCCCCGCCGCTCCCCGAGGGGCTGGGTGAAGTGGCGGCAGTGCCCGTGGGAGGGCTGCCTCGCAGCTCCGTGCCCCCCCAGCCACTCGCCGGTTGAGATGGGCTGCTGGTGTCTGCAAAGCAATGGGGGAAAGCAAATGAGAGCACAGAGACGGGCTGAGCTGCCCACTCAGCACCCTCCGCTGTCACCCTCTGCCTCCCCGCCGCAGCCCACAGTCCCCTTGCCTCTACTCTGCCTACAGAAACTTCGTGTTTGGGAGCTGCGCTGAGTAATTCATAATTTTCAAAGCCAGGAGAAGCTGCCCAGAGCACACGGTGAGGATGGAGGGCCAGATCCAGTGCACAGAGCTCTACCAGTGCAGAAGAGCCAGGCTTAATCAATGCCCGGATTCTCCAAGAAACAGCATCCACCTTGTTCCCAGGCTGAACTTGGATGGCTCACCTGGGCGATGAGTCTCTGTGGATGAAGGCAGCAGCACCGTCCTCGTCTCGTTGTCAAACCCTGCCACATCCCAGGCCCCATGGCTCCCACCCAGCATCATCTCAGCCGAATTGGTGCTGACGGCTGCCAAAGCTGGCGGCATCCTCTCCGCAGCTGTAGGGGTGCTGGGAGAAGCTAGAGCCCTCTTGCCTCTCTTCTGGCTGCCCGCAGCATGGTGATGGCTTCCAGCGGCTGGAAAGCAATGCAGAGAGTGTCATGGTCCCCCGGACAAGTTCATTTGTCTCGGCTGGGGTGGCAACAGCATCATCTGCAGTGTACCTAGCCCTACCATACAATAGGTAGGGTCACAGCTGCATCCCTCATGTTTCCTCTGTTTAGCACAGAGCACGCTGCAAGAGGGACTGCTGGAAACAGAGGGTTTCTGTCACTCAAAAATATCATTTTTTCAAAATTTGTCTTCATTTGTGCATGGCAAAAGAAACAGATTTTTTTAAAAAAAAAACACATTACAAATGCAGAAGGGAGTAAGGAGCTTACGCCAGGACAGCCATCAGCTGGCAGCCTGGGCATGCCAGCTCCACACTCTGGTCCCTAAGCAAAAAAAAAAAAAAGAGGCACTAAAAGTTAAAGAAAGCTTCTAGGCTCGTATCTCAGCAAGACACTTGTATCATCCAGGGATATTACGAAAAAACTGAAGCGAGGACAAGACAATCAGCACAGCCTCATCCTGCTGGGGTAGGAAACAGGCTTTGATTTAGCACGTGCTTAAAGAAGTACATTGGTTTACTCGTGAGCACAGTCCCACCAAGTGTGGCACAGAGTATGGACAAGCCCAAAGGTAAGAGCTGACTTGCACAACTTCCAGGAGAAGACTTCAGCTACAAATCACGACGCAGCTGGTCAGATATTTTTAACTCAGGCACATAAAATCTAGGCTGGGTTTGCGATGGGGTTCAGCTCCTCCTGGGAGGAGGCCTGGGGATGCCAGGGGTCTCTGCTTCTCTGCTTTCCACGTGGCCTTTGAGCTCCACGGATGGGCAGAACTCCCTGGGGTGCTGCTGGGTGGTGAGTAATGACAGCGGCAGCTCCCAAGAATCATCTTCTTTGTAACGTTAAAAAAATAAAATCAAATCAGCTTTCCTGGGATTGGATTTCTTAAAAAAAAAAATAATCTGACTTTCTAGCAGCAAGGCAGAAATACGGCTGTGCTCAGTCCATGGGCTGGGAACGGGGACTCTCATATTGATAAAACTCACCGGGAGGATGGCGATGGGTGGGCAGGTGGGTCAGTGTCCTGGCAGACGGGTTGTCTGAGGGTCCTGCTCCAGGTGGGGTGACATCCCCACCGCCGGTGGGAGGACCAATGTGTCCCGTCACCCTGCTTCCCACCGGCACCGCATCGTGCCTGGCAGGAAGCGATGCCTGGTCCCTGCTCCCAGCCACCATCGTCACCAGCTCCACAGTGTCCATGAGAGCACGCGAAGTCCTCGTCTCCATGTCTGAACTTCTCACCTGATGGCTGCTTTCAACGACTGAAAGGAAAAACAAGAAAAAATTAAAATGCCATCAGCGCTGGATGTGCAGGCTCGGCTCGTTGCAGTAACACTGAGGCCAAGCTCCGATCTCATTTACAATAGAAAAAAATTTGTATAATCAGAAGACAGATGAGAGATTTATTTTTGGGTTCACACCAGTGGAAATTAGATCAGTCTGTGGGGCCAAATGCCGAAACCCACCTTTCTCCGCAAGGTTAATTCAGTTCAGTACCCCCACGCTGGTTTCGTGTTAGGAGAAATAAACCTTTAAAGGAGCAAAAAGAAAATCTTAAACAAGTAACTGATGGAGATATGTGCAGTGTGGAGACCATGGGAGGAGCGTGTAGGTCTCCAGAGCTGATGGCCAGCTGGAGCCCAGCACAGCCCATGTGCCCAACCCTGAGGGCATAAAGGGACCGGGGAGGGCCCCACAGCTCTTCCCCTCTCTCTGCTTGACCAGTGGTTGCTGGACATCTGTCCTCATATCCCACCACCTCCAGAGAGGTGGCATGAAGCTGGCTGAGAACTGCAGGGCAAACAGGAGGGTTGGCATAACTCATCCAGCCACCACAAGGCATCGGAACAGAGGAGATCAGTGTGTGGTGTGGATTACACTGGCCATTCAGGTGCTGAAACACCTAAGGTCATGGACATTTTGGCGCAGCTGACGTTAATGTCTACCAGAACATGAGGAAAAGATGGAGAAGTTGTTTGTGCATCTGCAGATCCATTTTCTGTGAGCAAACGTGGCTAGAGCCCCTGCTCCATCCTAGAAGTGTTTGGGTTTGCCCTCTTGCTCCTGCTGGAAGGCTGTTCCATCATCCAGAATAATTTTCTCATTTCATTAGAAAATGAATAAACACATTTATGGAATAAATGCTGGTTCCCAAGCCAGCATTACCCTTTAGCTTAGCTAGTTCTTCCCCTCCATCCAGGTGCGCCGCGCTGTGCCGATATGCTGCAGCAGCAATCTCATCCCATCTTTGCACAAGTTTCTTCTGCATTTCTACCATCTGCTGTATCTCATGGACCCAAAAATGACTTCCAGCAGGGACGTCAACAGGCATTACATGCTTTAGGGGATCTCCGAAAGCACACATATGGCTGTGTGCATCTCTAGAATATAAACACGCTCCCACATTTGGCCCCAAGCAGGGACTGAAGACATTAGTCAGTAGCCAACTTCTCGGCTCAGTCATTGATGCTGACGGCTGGCAGCAGCAGCAGGACTCAGGGCGGTCGCTGCAGCTTCAGCCTCGAGTCTGCCATCCAGCCTGGTACCGCCTGGAGCACAGCATCTAGCGACAGCTGCTGTGAGCAGTTCCAGTGGGATTTGCTGGGGGAATGGGGGCTTCCCACCCGCGGTACCCGTCAGTGCTGTGCGAGGATTTCCCTGCACCAGCAGTCATGTGAAAACCAGCAGCAACCATCCCTGCTCTGTTACAGCCCCAAGGCCAGGTTGGCACTGCAGCCTCAGGCGCTCTGCAAAGCCCACAGTAAGTCAAAGCGAGTTCAAGTCACAGCTGTGTCCTCTGAAACGGCAAGATCCCAGTCCTGCCCTTACCTTCCTCATAACCAAACCGCAATCTCTGGGCCGGAACAGCCCAGCACACGCGCCCCATGCTGAGCGGGCAGAGTGGGGGCCTGGCTGGGGAAACGCCAGTGTAGGGTGACACCACCTGAAGCATCCCAAGAAATTGAGTAAAGTCGCATATTTTGGGAGGGGAACTCTCCCCACTTTGCAGCTTGTAGACCCACCGGGTTATGGGGCATGTCCTGCCTGTCATGCACATGTCACCTCAAAAGTGGACTGCGGGTGATACACAGGCAGCAGCTAAAGGCACCACTCAGTCTCTGCCCAAAAGCTCTGATGTTGAAGGTTAAGCCTTGCACATCTGTCCTTTCTGTAAGAAAGCTGTGCCTCAGGGAAACACCCATGGGACACCCACTTCTCCTTTGGGGTTGCTGTACCTGCCATGCCAGAGGTGACAATTTTGGGAGCCGTCTCCTCTCTCCATCTGCAATCGCTTTACTGGGAACTCATCAAGAAAACAAGAGGTATCTGGGTGGGACAATCTGCATTTCGTCCTGGGAGTCTGAGCACCACAAGGCGCAAGAAGACAACAGCTGCAAGTGGAGCAGAGCCCTTCGGGCGCCTTTACTGACAGCCCTAGCCATGGCTGTGATGCCCACCTCGCCGAGCACACCACGCGGCCGCTGCCTTCTGGACCCTGCTGTGAGCCACCTCCTGACCCACGTAACACGCTGCTTCTTGTCACGATTTGGACGAGGGGATGCGAAGTCGAAAGGGACGCTTGCTACGCTCGTTCGCAAGCCAGTACCCAGCCTGTAATTGTAGCCCGCGTGTCCATTTCTAGCAGCCCCGACACTGAGAAATTTGGGTGTGCTGGAGGGCGGCGCACTGAATTGCTCTCCGTTCCGTTCCCCTCTCGCTAAAAGCTTTCGGCTGTGCAGCCCCTGCTTACCGTGCCCCAGCAGCCGGCTTCGCTGCACAGAAAATAAGGCAAAGCAGCAGATGCTTACAGAAACCCTTAGGGGATGGGTACAGACAGAGGGAAATGCACTTCCCCAGGTTGCCAAGTCATTTGTCAACAAGGGCTCCAGCCAGGCACGCTAAAATACATAGCGGGGCACTGCAGCGGGCATTTGATTGCCACTTCTTAAAAATAACCCTGGAAACCGCCAGCAAGCAGGACCTTCAGCTACAGCCCTTGATTGAATGCAACTGGTTTGAAAGTAAACTGCTGCTTGTTGCTTGTCTGGCTGTTGTTTGCCTTGCAAATTCATCCTGAGGTTTTCACTATCCTCTTCTGGCTCTACAGAGCTGCTGGGAATAAAACGAGGCAAAACCCTGCCCCTTATCACGGGCGCCAGCAAACCTGGCTTTGAGTGCAGCCAGGGAGTGGTTGGGCTGAATAAGGAGGTATTATTTACACAGGATTTTGAGAGTTATCTGGCATCTCCAACTCTGCCCTACTAGGTATGCCGGGCCCCGGGGCAGGGAGCAAAACCTTGTGCCCACATGGGCTCAGGTCCCCGGTTTGGTGAGTCCAGAGCATGAACCACGCTGGAAAATCCAACCCACAGCATGTAGTAAGGAAACCCAAAAAAATCAGGCTGCTCAACAAAACAGACATGAAGTCTCAGCTCATCACAGAGCTATGAAACCTGCCAGAAGAACAAGACAACTGCACTCTCCTCTTTGACTTGCCTGCAGAAATTAGCCTTCAAAGATGACCCTCCGCAGGAGTGGATGGACTGGAAGCAAACTTCTTCCAAAAAAACACATGCAGGACCATCTGGCCTCCCCTGACGCATTAAAGGCTTAAAGCAGAGCAGCCCTTTAGCTCAGGTACCGATTTGTCACTAGCGATTTCGTCACAACCTAAGCTGCCAACTGCTTTTCGTGGTTTAACTCCATGCGACCGCAGCCGTCAAGAGAAAGAAATATTGGAGTTCCAGCACAACCCCCTCTGCCACCAGCTAGATCGGTGTTTTCCTTCCCAGTTAAAACTAGCAGTGATGCTCACCAGACAGGTCGAGGCTCGGAGTTACTTTTTCTTCGCAAGCATAACAAGTCCGTGGCTTGCTGGGAGCTGAGTTATAACACAGCCAGGACAAACAGATCAAGTTCCAGCTGATTTCTCGAGGCTTTAGGTTTGCCCCTGGCAGCCCAGCTGGATGTCCACCTTGTGAGGCTCCTGAAAAATCCCTTTTGGACCAGCAATTTTCTGCCTCCACCCCTGAGTGCAGCACGGGCATTGCCCTGAACACAAGGTGGCTGCTGCTGGGGCAATGTCATGGCAATGCTCAAAGCTCAACCATGGAACAGCACAACACCAAAAAGCACAACACTGCAAGTTTTTAGCAGCGGCTGTGATTGCTCACGGACATTTTGCGGCAGGGAGTGAGGAGGGATGTATCCTGCTAACGCCAGAGGAGCAGGATCCCCGCAGACAGCATTTGGCAAGAGCATCGCAGCCAGCCAAGGCACACCATGAGCTATCCCAGCCCTGCTGCTTTCCTGCAGAAGGGATTTTTCCCCTCAAAAGGGCAGAAAAATACTCCCTTGACCAGGGAACACAAATTTAATCTGTGTTTGCACACAAGGCAAGCCAAGAGCGGTTGCTTGCCCAGAGCAGCCCTTCAACCCAGAGCAGTTTCTCCTCGGGAGGGTGGTGATTCCCTGGGGACCGTTCCCAGCACGGCCACCCATGCAGCGGCTGCTTTGCCAGGGCTACGGCCACCCCGGGAGCATCCCATGCTGAGCTGAGCGTGCGTGAAGCTAAAGCAGGCTCCTCCCGAGGACAGGCAGCTATAATTATAAAGCCCACATCTGTTAAGGTTGCATAATCTTAACATCATCCGAGGCTCGCAGAGGGAAAAAAAACCCTCATCTCTCAACTTCAAAAACTCCTTGCCGGCTGTAGGAAAAGGTTAGGGAGAAAGGCAGGCTGCGAGGGAGGAGAAGCGGGAAGCAGAGCCGGGGCGTTCGGCCCCGCAGCGGGTGGCACGGGTGGCTGCCGGTCCCCGCCGGGGCCGGGCTCTGCGCTGTGTTTTGAACGGCTGCTGCGGATGTCAGGATCATGGGTGGAGGCCGCTTGGAAGCCAAGTGAGTTTGTGCGAACAAAAGCTACAGCCCTAAATCTGGACCGGCCAGGGCTCTCTGGGATTTTCAGTTTCCTTCCTTGTTCTTGCCCTGAAAGAAGCATTTCAAGCTGGGGGGAGTGCAAAGGGGGGGGATGACGGACTGAAACAGAGCTTAAAAAAAATTTCATACTCGAGATGGGTCAGTTGAGTGTAAACACACTGATAATACTGCTTGGGGAAGGTCCCTCGTGTGCACTAAGCACGGCAAGAATGCGAGAGGCTTTTAACCACATGCGGTCAACCCTTTTTTTGCTAATTCGATATTAATAAAAGGAATTATCCAGGCTGGATGAAGAAAGGTGGGAAGAGAGGGGGTGGGGAAAGGGAAGGGAAACGAAGTAGTGCAGGAAAGCCCTGCCAGTGCTTCCCTCCTGCTGTGGGGCTCAGGTTGGATGGGAAACCCTACGGACGCATCCCCTGGAGTGCCTTGCTCCGGTCCTTGCACTCCTCATCCTCTCCCCACCAGGTCCCAGGCAAAGCAGGACAGTAATTTGCAGGACTTTAAATCATTTTAACCATAATATGAAGGATTTATCGTGGCTGGATCTTTAATATGTCGGCTCAAAAGAGGTGACAGGGGCTTAATGCCAGCAGCAGGCCCTGCAAGCTCCGAGTGCCAAGGTCCAGGTGGTCAATGCCTACCCAGCTGCTATGGGTGATGGGTGCCCACGGGGCTGGGGACATCATCATCACCCTCAGCCCCTCCTACACGAGGCCACGGCACTTTGCTTGCAGTGCTGCTTTATGAGACAAAAACACACTGCACTTCCACACCACCTCCCCTCTGGGACCTGTAAAACCACGGAGGATGCTAAAGGCCGTTTTTGCTTCCTACCCTTTTTTTCATGATCCCAGAGCCTGATGCTCGGAGATGCCATAAGAAAAAAAAACACAAAGCATCCAATTATTTCTCCTAAGAGCAACACCTTCAGGCAGAGAAACAAATACTCCAAACCTGTCACCGCTTCCAAAAGCACGAGATGCATCCATACGACCTGCCTGCAACCGAGGATAAAACCTGCACATGCAGGGACAGGATATTGTCCTGCTTATCCAGTGGCTTTCACCTCTTAATTTTGGTGTCCTGAAGGTTTCCCCGGAGAGGTGCAGGCCCCCAGATCACCAGCTCAAGCCTGTGAAACCCTAAGCTTCTTACTGACCTTTGTAGGACAGTTTGGGTTCAATACACAGATCCCTGGGACCACATGGTCCTGCCTGAAAACCACCAGCCCAGGGTGCAAAGCAGCGCCTTGAACCTCTTTTCATGAGCTTTTGGTTTTAAATAGTTTTTGGCAACTGAAATTAAAAAAGAGAGTCCTGTTATATTGTTGAGTCTTTGGAAAACATGTTAAAACACAAGTCCACTTCCAACAGGGATAAGCTGTCTCATGACTGACATTCTTCTAAAAAAAACCACACACAGCCATGCCGAGGCCCCAGTAAAATCCCAGTCCAGCCAGCCAGCAAAGGGGGGACCGAGCCTCCAGCCTCAGAGAGGCCCCACAGGACCCCAGGACCCGTGTCCCTCCTGCCTTTCCTGAGCAGAAAGCCCAAATTAGCTGTATTTGCTCGCTTGCAAGCTCACGTATTTTCTACCTCAGAAGCATTGTCCCCTTCTGCGCTGTCTCCCGGTGTTAATGTGGGAAAAGCCCCTGCAGCCCCAGAGGGTGTGAAGGCAGCTCTACCCCAGCACCAGAAGCACTTACCAAAGGGATTTCGTTCTCACCATTTTCATTAAACGTTAATAAAAATAAGCCAAAAACATATCTTCCAAACGACACAGCTCTCTGAGCATTCACACCTCCTCTCTGTCCCCTCTGCTCCCTCCCTGTAATGCTGAAATGTCTCCAACCACTCTGCCTGCACCACGGATCCCAAACGCTCAAGCCCACCACCACCCCTAAACCCCTCCAGGCTTTTCCGTAACCTCCTGCAGAAACGTTACAGAAAATATCACCCACACAGCGCTTCTCCTTCCTCTTCCCAGGGTTTGCAAAGTCCCTTGGAAGCTCTGCTTGGTGGGAAGGCAGCAGCACCCTCGCCGGCACTCGTGGGGGCACAGCAAAAGCCACGCGGGGACGCGGCCCGGTGTCACTTTAACTCGTGCTCCCATCCGAGGGCAGTGCGCTGGAGACTGTCAGACGGCTCAGGGAGGAAGTCTCCTGGCAGGCCTCCACCAAAGTGGAGTTGCTAGGTCACTGGAACAATAAAAAGGCAAGAAAAAAC
>VWZZ01004636.1:279703-290999 GCA_013399095.1 Psophia crepitans | reverse complement strand
AAAGAAATGGGGGGGGGGCAGGGGGAGGGAGGAAAAAAGCCATGGCAGTGTGTACAGCGCCGGTTAAATGGAAAGAAACAGGGCTGGAGCGAGGAGGACGATGCCGCTGCTGACTTTTGCGAGCACGCGACAATTTCTAACGGAGACCTTTCTCCAGGGCTCTCACACGAATAACCCCAGAAGTCTGAAATTTGTCTGCAAGGTTTGCAATTGGTAAAAGTCTCATGTGGGGCAGTATTTCCGTGGAAGTTAGCCTGCTGCCGCTACGGAGAGATCAATCACCCTTTGCTTGTTAACCAGGGCATCACAAGCCACCGCACGACTTTCTCCCACCATCGCATGCCCCCAGCAGCCGCCCGCATTGATTTAAACTGGTAATATAAGAAAAATGCCTCCGAGCAGGGCTATATTTCAGCGATAAGGGGGTGGGCAGCCTCACTGCACAGCGCTGGGGCTCGGTCTCCTCCGTAAGGAAAGGTGCTAGCAGCTTAGAAGCTGCAGGGCTAAATTTTGCTCTCTGAAAAGTTTAATTTTGAGGCCAGAAGGGAGCATTAGCTCATTCTGTCTGACCTCATGTATAACCAGAGTCATTCTGTGTAGCTTATTTACTCCCAATATAAGTTCAGTGACTTGTATTTGACTTAAACGGATCTTAGAGAGGAAAAAAAAAACCCAAACTATTGGTATTTGTGATTATTCGGGGTTGTGCTTAAAACCACGAGAACTATGGGCTGAAGGAGAGATTTTTCTGCACAAAACCTCAATGCAAATCAAAAAGCGATGCCCGGTGGTGTGAAGCACACATGCAGCAGGAGCTGTCTGCCTCAGGAACCAAGAACTCCGTCTCTTTGCAGACGCAGGAGAAAACAAGGTGGTATTTTCATGTCAGGCTGAAATAAAACCACAGGTCTCTGCTCCAAAGTGGTCTGAGCCCAGGAGCTGCTTCCCACAGCCAGGGGGGACCATAAATACTGGGAAGATGGAGGAGGGAACAGGAAAAGGGGTGTTGCTGTGCTGAGATTCCATGCCAGGAGCAGCCAGGGGCTGCCATGGGTCTCTGGGGTCCAAGCAATGCTGCCCACTGCTGCAGGGTGGGCTCTGGTCCAGGTGTCTTGACCAAAGCCTTGCTCCAGCAATGCACTTAAGAAGAGCTCCCTGGGCAACTATTCTCCGCACTTAACGCTAAGCACACACCAAAGAGCTTTGCTGGCTGATGGCCGCATCAGGGATGATGACCAGCCTGGGTACTGAGCAACTTGTCAAGGACGTGGTGGGGATGAGGGACCCTCTCGGATGCAGGAGGCTCATAAGGCTGCCAAGTGACGGATGAGGTTTGGTGACACACAGATCACTGGATTCTTCCTTCCATGTAGACTAGCAAAATCCAACCCCATCCCAGTGTAAAACTGATGGCAGCCCAAGCCTCACACCCAGCTCTCGCCTCCCAGCTGAAGGTGGTGGATGCAGGGCACAGTGCTGCGGCACTGGCAACCATGGATGCTCTTGTGGCTCCTACACGCTTGGGATAGGATGGAGAAAAAGGCAAACAGGCAAAAAAATAAAGCAGCTCAAAGAGAAATTAATCCCCAGAAGAGATAAGGGCCCCCACCTCCCTTCCCCCATCTGCTGCAAAAGGATGATGATCTAAATCGCATTTCCTAGATGACACCGCACCGATCTGCCGCCGGAAGCGGCTGTGGCAGGGCTCAGGATGGCGCCGGATCTCCTTCTTCCAGGGGACGAGCCAGGTCCTTCCCCGCTGGCACTCACCGGCCGGCCGGTCACCGCTGCCTCGGAGGAGCAGCGTGTCCTGGGGTGGCTGGAGCAGGAGACCCTCCCACTGTCCCCCACCACTCTCCCACTGCCTCTGCAGTCACATGTTTCCTTTCTGAGAACCGACGGGGAAGAGATTTACCATTTCCAGTGCCTTTCTGCTCGTGTTTCTGAGAGGCTCAAAACAAGACACTTCAGTCTGGCTCTGTGCAGGTCTCTGCTCTGCTGCAGGCAGCCCCACGGCCAAGCCCTGTGGAAACGGGTGACGGAGAAGAGCAGGATTGGGCTGTCACCCTCCGAGCTGTCACTGAGGACTCAGAGGGGGTCAGGGTGAGGTCACAGCCTACCTGGGTCACACAGGCAACTGTGTGCTGACCAAGGCAGTGCAGAGGATCAAGAGGCCAGAAATCTGCACCCAAACCCCGTCTTCCCACACGCTGACCCATGTTGCCCATCACAGAGCCGCCTCACACCAACTGCCTCGGCATGCTCTTGCCATCAAGTGACCATCAGCTTCAGTCTTAACCCAGCATGCGACACAGCTTACCCAGCACTCACAGGATCTCCTGGCATACCAGCAATTTGCGGGACAGGATTATAAGGATCTCTGCCTGCACCATACGGACCATTCTTGGAGGCCACAAAATTGCTGGAACTCCCATTCCCCAGGTCAGAAGCCTCCTGGTCCTCATTCTTCATGAAATGTATTTGCTCCACGTCCCTCAGAAAAGATCATCTTCACGATTATTCTGTACTCTCTGATCAAGTTTCCCTCCTAAGAAACATCCTTTCAAAGGGCTTTTATCTGCAGGATTGGTTGCCAGTCTAATACTGCAGCCCCATTCTGCATTTGCTGAAAGAGCTGATAATGTCCTAAACAGAATTAACATTTAGATGTTAGTCTGTAACCAAATCTGAATCAAACAATGATGACTGTTCAAACGCCTAAAGCTACTCAGGGGTATTTTCCTTTGAGCTCTTCCAAGCTTGTACCAGGGGTAAGGAGCTTTCTAAAGATGCCTTTGTGAGCACCAGCTACTGAAACCCTTCTCGTTGTCCCTCCAGACACAGATACAATTATGTCCAGCTCCAGCACAAAGATAAAGGCCGTAAAGAGCAGTATTATGCTCCACAATCAGGGTCCTTGATTCCAACTGACAAGGAAAGCAAATCATGCGCAGTTGGTGTGCTGATGTTTCCACTCCTGGAAATTCATTCCCACCACAGGGGAAGAAATCAGTTCAATGCACAGGGTTGCCTTTCGTGTTCCCTCCCCAGACTGCTAAATTACCTTAACTTGTCAGTTCACGAGATCTTACAAGTAATGCAGGGTCAAACCTGGCCACCACTCGTATGGGATATCTTTCTTTGCAGGAGGTTTAACTACCAGCTGCTACAGTTTCCCTGATAAGAAAGTGTTTTCTTACCTATAATGGCACACATGTAGTGGGACAGCTAGTCAGAGAAGCTGTGAAACCTTTCTCTGGAGTGAATTTTTAAAAACCTGTTAGATAAACATCTTCTGGGTTGATCCTGCAAGGGGAGATGTCTTGAAATCCCTTGGGAGATATCTTGGGATCTCTTCCAGACCTGCCTTGTGCTTTTATAGAGTAGCAAAAAACCAAAACCAAACAAAAAACCCCTCAAATATCCAAACTCCAATCTCTACCCCTCAACTCATGCATACTTCACCCCCCAAGACATGTCCAGCCACCCTAGGTGGGCTGCCATACCCTGCTGCTAGACTGTCACAGAAGGTATCTTTCCAATAATACATTGAAGCCAAATCTTTGACTTGGTGTGATTCATCCCTGCTTCAGCAAAGTTCAACAGAGCATGATGTTTCACGCTGGTCCTCAGGGCTTGAGAGATTTTCCACAAGAGGAAGGGTGTTAACGCCAGCATCCTAACAAGCGGTGACGTGGATAATTGTGCTGTATAGATCCAAATTCCTCTTGTCACTCAAGATGCAGTAGTGCCTTTTAGCATGCTCTTCAGGGGCAAAAAAAAATAAAAATAAAAGCCCTCCTTTGCTGCTGGCAACCCAAAGGAGCCTGTCCATCAGCCCAAAACTCCTGCACAGAGTTTCTGCCATGGTCTGGAGATCCCTGAGGAAATCTGAGGGTGGTTCTGGTAGCAGAAATTACAATGATGTCTGCCTTGTTATAGAGGCAAGAGGTCAGATTGATTCCTGCAGCGGTCTTTTAAACCTCTGCCATCACACCACGCCGAAAAATGCTGAGAAAAATGCCCTGAATGAGTGTGTGCAACATGATGGCCGCTGGGAGATGCAGCCTGGGCTGCACCCCTGGGACGACCATTAACCCTGCCCAGCTAACCCTTCATCTATCAGATCATAAGACTCCTCCTCGGTCCTTTCCCAGCTGATTCCATCGCAGAGCTAAATTAGCTCAGGGTTACAAAGAAAAGTCTATTTTTTCCCCAAACTTCAGCTGCAAGACCCTTGTTGCCATCTAACCACTGTGCAAAAGGTCCCTCAAACATCTCCGTGTTTGCCTTGGTGAAAGAACTGCAAAGGTCACAGTGTTTCCAGAGGACTTTTTGCAAGCGCTGACTTGGGAGCCCAAAATTGGCTGCTCACGCAGAAGGGCCCAGGGAAGGACCTGCAGCACCTGCTTGCATTGCAAGTGACACAGTCACCCTCAGAAAGCTTAAATTGGCCAGACCACAGTCGGGATGCTGCGAAGGCAGTTTTAAAAGTCCTCCTAGCTTCACGTCATTGCGAAGAATGAAAAGGCAGATGGAGCTTGCTTCTCCCAGAGGAGAGTAAATCTGCCAAGGTCAAGGTGCTTGCACAAGGTATTTAGATCTGGAGAGAAAACCACCCAATCTTCCTGCTGGATTGCCCAGGACCTCTTTGCAAACCCTCTCTTTTTCTAGCAGACCAGGATAATTAAGACGGTGGAGCTTCATTTGCACTTCTGCAGAACAGACAGAGCCCTGCCAAGCAGGAGTGTCTGCAACGGCCCCTCCGTCTGCACTCAAAAGCCTCCGGAGATCAGCTTTGAACTAGCCGTATTTTTAAATACAGCCAGCCTGGGCTCCTTGTGTGTCTCCTGGATTTGCTGCTCACATTTTTTGGGGGGGTTATCTACTACCTCAACAGCCAGAAACTCTTTCTTCCCCTCTAAGTGATTCTCCTGTAACAACTCCAGGAGTTGGGGTTTTAAGGAAAGACAGCCAAATCTTAGGAGGCTCTCAACATGGATCCTGCCTTTTGGCAGCGGCGCTCCCTCGCCCACAGCTGAGATGCTGACTGCAGCTCGGGAGATGCTTAAGTAACCAACTGCAAAACTATTTATCAAATGATTCAAAGTCAAGGGCACGGCGGATGCAGGAGCAGCTATAAACCTCAACAGCCCTGCCTGCACAGAGGACAGGCAACAGGGAATGTGTTCACCCAAAGCTGCGGGAGGGACTGGGGCAGCAACACAGGAGCAGCAACAGCTTGTAGGATATCTCCTGTAAGCACCCTGCTTGTAGGAAATTGGTTGGGTTTGCACTTCAGGCACTTTTGAAAAGATTAAAAAAAAGAAAATCTCACATATTTTGTATTGGTTTCTGAAGAGATGAAGCTCCTGAGAGTTCAGTCTTGTCTTCCTATCTGTCTCACCCAGAACACTGAAGCAACTTAGCCTGCAAGGCTGAGACCTCCAGGACAGCAAGTTCATGAAGACGGGCACTTTGCTTGAGAAGACTCCAGCAAGTGTCCGGCTTGGGGAGCTGCTGCACCCAGACAAGGAGGGTCCCTGTGGTTTGGTTCATGCCCTGGCCATGGGATCTGTACACACTCAGCACTCACGGAGCCTAGAATAAACCAACCACAGCACATGATAACATCACCAACCACATAGCAAGCAGAAGAGAGCAAACCACAGGTACCTCTCACAGCGTAACTTTGTCATGTGTCTTTCCCTTGCATGGGTTTGCCCAAACACTGACAGCTCCAAAAATGAGCCTCTTTCTCCCACAGTTTTACACAACCAGACTCTTGATCCCAGCACCTCAGTCAGTGGAAACTTCCAGCTGATCTCTCCGCTCACCCTGGCTCTGCCTGCCCCTTCTCCAACCTTTTTAGGACCAGGGGTGACCATCACCCCACCCAGCACCCAACTGAGATAAAAAGCAAACTAACAGTAAAGAAGAGATGTGACCCAAGATCCTAAAATCTGCATTACAAATCTTGCAGGATTCGGATCCTACAAAAGGTCCTCATTTTAAGCAGGAACCGGTTCTTATTCCCTTTTTCCCCTGTTCTGTCCTGAGCACCTCGGTAGACTGGGTTTGACAGCAGCGTTACTCTAACACAGGCAATAGCTATGCTAACAGCTTGGAGGAGCTGAAGTTTACAGAGCTTTCTTTACTCGAGGGAACTGCATTTTTCTAAGATTATATTATTTCTTGGGCTGGTCGCTCAGTAATGCAACATCATTTCCCTTTTGGGTGGGAAAGTTCTCTCCTTGTCCTCGGATGCGAATGATTTCAGCCTGAAAGGATGAATGCAAACTCTCTGCACAATCAAAGAGTCCTAAGTGAACCATGACCCTTGCTGAAGTAGTAGGATGTTATAGTATAACACCTGGGCATTAAAAATATATAGTGATGGGTATACACACATAAGCTGTATGTGCACAGAAAAGGGTGAGAGGGAAGGGTGGCCAGAAGTGCCAAAACCATTTTCTCCTGATAGACATCCACAGACTTCATTCTTACACGGAGCCTGTGCTCATGGCCCTCTTGCGTCTGCTCTGGGTGAATATCCCACCAAATGAACCTCTAATATTTATGGAAACAGCAAATTACAATGCAAATGTTGCAAAACTGCTCAGAGAAATAAAAATTTGAATTTGTAATCAGGTCTCCTGCCGCTGAAAATTGGATTCTGCCTTTTATGCTCAGCCGATCAGGAAAGAGAAAAAAAATACTGTATGACCTACATCTTCAATCGAATGTAAATAACAGGGCCAGCGGTTGGGGTATTAAGGCCTCATGACGAGCTTGTTCGTGAGCTACAGACTATGGATTTTGTATTGGACATTATCAGGGAAATATTACAAACGACCAACCTTTAATTTGCTTGGGGCACCTTCTGACCCTCGGGCTGGTCAAACTGCCCCAAAAGCTTCTTTGTACCATTGCATCAGCAGAAGATCTGGCCGTGCCTCTTTCCAGAGGAGCTCTGCAGGCGTCCGAGAGGATCAGCCCAAATGTGAGCGGTGCCGTTAGCCCGCACAGACACTCCAACTCACCCAGGCCCTCCCTAGCCCCCATATCTGAGAAACTTCCTGGAAACTACGTGGGGAAGCAAAACGAGAATCCACAGGGTTTAACACTGGTTATGAACGATCCATCCAGCTCCAGACCATTGCCCCAAAGGATTTAGGAGGTTGCAGCCCTGCCCTGAGCACCCCACGCACGGCAGGGGCGGCCGGTCTGGGTGCAGCACACTGCGCTCCCTCCTGCCTCCCTGCAGCAGCACAGATACAGGCAGAAAGAGCATTTTTGTGCTGCAAAAAGGCAGCAGGCTCAGCTATAGCTGAGCTCTAGCACTCTGCACCTATCCTTGTTTTGGAAATGGTACGTAGCTGCTGTTGATGGGGAACCGCGAGCTTCAATGGCGCCGTAGTCTCTGCACCACAGCACTGAAACACTATTGCTACACTGACAGGTTTTATCGGCTTGATTAACTTGTTAAGTGAAATAGTTCCTTATTCTGTGCTTTTTTTTATTAGCTCGGATGAATGCTTCATAAATAAACCTATCATGACCAGGCTGATGCTACCAAGGCCTCAGCCCGCTTCTGCACAGCCGCAGGAACAGCAAGCGGGGCCAGCAGCCGCCGTGCAGGGCCCCGGAGTTTCTGACAGCCAGTCCAAAAACTGGGACCTGTAAGAGCAGGCGAAGGAAGCAAGTTGTCCCAGGAACGCCACGCTCCTCTAAACTCATCAGTATCTATAACTTTTGGTACTGAAAATAATATTCCCTGAGGAAGGCACCCCTGCATCAGTAAGGGTGGCATCAGTCCCCACAGCTGAGACGCGGGAGGAACCACCCATCTTCCCAGCCACAAGGAAAAATCAAAGCAAATTAAATTATCCCTCTGAAGCGACGATGGCTGCTGCGAATGCCAGGCGCGGGCTGGCTCTGGCGGTTTGCTACTGGGAAACGAAACTGTGCGGAGAGCCCAGTCACGGGCTTTAGCTGCAGCAGCTGCCCCCTTACCTGCTGCGCCCCCCTACACACTCGCATTCGCTGTGTAGGGAGGTGTAAATCAACACGCATCACTACGTGCTCCCCGGCAGACGGGTGACACAGCTGCCTCTCGGACCGTATTCATTTACCGCTTCAGTATCATACAGACTGATGTGAACCCAGCCAGTCAGTGCACGACTCTCGTTACCTCCGGGGTCTCGGGATGGGAAAGGGGCAATCCTTCCTTGTCCCCACGCCACAGGGGGAGCAAGCATCCTTCCTGCACCACCGGCGTTCACCTGGAATCCCACCAAAGCTGAACAGCAGCACCTGACACCCCTCTGGACAGAGCGCTGGGCTGCTGCCCCCAGGAGCCGCGAAACACGTACTGTGAAATTTGAGGCACGTGTGGAGGCAATACCACACTTTTGTGCAAACGGGCGTCCTCATAACCTTCTTCCCTCGCTCCTAAATTTGCTGCTTCTGCACACAGAAAGTTTCAGAGATAGAAAGTTAAAAAAAACCAAAACCATAAATGCCGACTGTTCTGCCCCTCAGAGGGCTGGGAAGCCTCTCCTAGCAGCCAGCCGAGATCTCTGCTGCAAGCTAAGCTGATCCCTTCTCGGGTGATTTCACACCTTACTTCCAGGGCTCCCACCAGGAAAGCTGGAAAGAAAGGTGGCAGCTGGCACAGGAGACAGGGAGAAAGGGCAGAAGGAAGGACACAGATGGCAGAAAATCAGATCAACTTCTGAGGGCCGGCAGCCCCGTGCAGCACGGCAGGGCATCAGCGCGGGTCAGAAGTAAAGGGAAAAGGGACGCTGTAGAAATAGGGGGAGATCCCAGCCACAGTGACTTTGTCGGGGACTCTGTGCCACCTCCGTTGTCCCCATGGCATCACTGAAATTATCCCCACTTCACAGATGGGAAACGTGAAATAAGGAGGACAGAACCTGTCACCGAATCCCCGCCCGACCCAGGCTGGCGGCAGACGGTGCCCCTCAGCTCGCCCGGTGCCCGTGCAAAACAGCTGCCAGGAGGAATTTCACGGACAAGCCTGACGATGCTTTAATTCTACTCTCACCAGCTTGCTTCCTTCCTACTTCACCTATTTTTTTCTCTGTGTTCCTCTCCAGGATTCAGCCTGTACTTTGCACAGCAAGCGAAAGCCATCTGTCCTCATTTCTTTACCAGACAAGCCTGTGGTGGGGTTGGCAGGGAGGGGCAGCAGATGTGGTTGGAGGCATAAGGCAGCCCAGGGAAGGCAGCAAGGCTCTGCAGGGCAGCCTGGAGCCTGCCCTGCTCCCTTGCTCCACACTTTGTGAGAGACTCAAAAGCCCCGTTTCTACACCCACCGCCTCACCATCTGCTCGCTAAGCCTTGCCTGAGAAAGGGCTTTTGCTGCCTAACATCAGACTCGTTTCAAATGGAGATGTAATCTTCATTTCAACGTAGCGCCGGGGTGATGGGTTCGCCAGAAACGCTCCCTCCCTCCCCGCTTCAAGCAGCCGTTTTCAAAGGTGAAAAACATCTCAGAGGGGTGCGAGCGGTAGTGAGACAGAGAACAGGGATTTCTCAAGTGTCTACAGCTCAACCTGAGATTTGTGCAGGAGAGCCCATCAGCCTGCTCCCGTAACACCAAACAATTCCCTTGACTGACAAGCATAGAGCTGTAGCTAACAGCGAGTGCACCGCAGCTGTCAGGACCCAGCATAATTCATGATGCCGTTTGCAAGGGAGCGAGCCACTGCCGGGTTATTTATCACTCCTTCACGATGCATCCCCCGTTCCTCCTGGATGGGGTTGACATAATTCAGGAGCACCTGTAGCTGCCGAGCACAGGCTGCACGGAGCAAAGCCTCCGCCGCTGAGCTGGGCGGCCAGACGCTGGTAGCCAGACAAATGGCTTTTCCAGCATGTGGACAGATAGTTTCAGCTTTTCAGACTCCTAACAAAGGAAATGCATTCCTTCGCTGACTCTCAGGAGTCATCAAGGTCACAGGAAAAGATGCCAGATTGAAAGCTGAGATGAAATTAAATATTTTTTTCTGTCCACCAAGGAATTTGCGCGGCTCTCATCAAGTAACAGGCAAGCACTTCGCTGAAAAGTTGCAGATTTTATCTTCACAAGCTTGGTAGCAGGTAAGACAAAGTTATTTTCTCCTGGTTTGGAAGGCAAACTGACACTTGGAGTGGCACAAAGAAGTGGCTGAGCTGGGAACAGACCCAAATCTCCCTCATTTCAGTGCAGTATCCTAGTCACCAGCCTGCTCTCGCCCAAACACTGCTAGTTAGGAGCTTTCTAATCCACTGCAGGGTACATTCCCATCGATATCCCCAACTGTACGTTTGGTCTAGTGTGGATACACCTAACAAAGGCACACCTTGGGTTTGTGAAGAAAACTAAGATGTTATAAAAGTAGTTTTGTCACATTGCCTGAAATCATATGGCTCTATGAAAGTAAACTTAACCCCAGGTACCAAAGCACAATATTCTCTCCGCATCACAAACTAAAAGGTGAAATTTGACAGTCCAGCTCAGGCAGGCGAGCAATCCTAAAACCTACTTAAAACCTACACAGGACTAATTTGACATATTGGATTTCCTTATACCACCTGCAGACACCCAGCGCTCTCCAAACTCATCGAGAATTAGTCATCCTTAGAGCTATGTGTCTTCTTCAGCACATAAGTGAAACAGTTTACTGGGTGACACTTTAAATGAGCCCCGCTTGTTCTGGGAAAAATATGGTTTATCCTGTACTGAAACCAAATTCAGTGTCATTCGTAAAGCACCAAACTAGTCATTGCTCCTGATAACGCCGCTGCAGATGTGGCACGCAAGGAAAAATGTGACTTTATACATGACTAATCTGACAGACCGTAGGCGACGCAGAGGGGAAGGGTATTTATAGAGAGCTGATGACATCTGTCCCCACACCTGGGTGCGGGTCAGCACCTAAGGTGAGATGAGGGCACGTCTGGAGATGAAGAGTAGGTGACTCAGGTCCTTGAGACCACCCACGGGAGTCACCCATTTCCCACCTGGGCAGCATTTTAGTGGGTGAACGCATTGGCTGTGCACCCCGGGTACCCACCAGATCCTTCCTCAAGTTCCCCTGCGAAGTTTCCACCGAGTCACTCTACGTAAACTACGACGCGTTTTCAGTTCCCCACCCATGATTCCCATCCCAAACCTTCCCCGGCCCAAGCGTTTGCCTCTACCCACGATGGGTTGGGCAAGGTTAAGAGAGATGGAGCATTTTGGGGGAAAGGGGGTGCAGCGGATGCAGCTGTGGGTGATGCCGGG
>VWZZ01004636.1:215817-272940 GCA_013399095.1 Psophia crepitans | reverse complement strand
GCGGTGGGGCGCGGGCGGAGGGGCGGGGGGGGGGGGGGGGGGGGGGGGGAACAGTTGGATTTGAGCTAAGCTATGGATTTAAGGAGCTTGGTTATCCCCACGCAGACTCCTAATGGGACACACCGGCAGATCCACAGGAATTCCGACAATTTCTACCAACTGAGGAGCTGTCTCTTAATGCCAGTATCACAACAAAACTTCACTTTTCCCCTGCCCATTCTTAGTCTTGACTATTTGTGCTGCAAGGTTCTTGAGGCAGAAGATTCTGATTGCCAGACCTGTTTAGTGCTGTGGGATCACAAATGCAGCACGAGCTTCCAGGCACTACCGCAAGGCAAGCAATAAAATATTTATCCTCCGCTGCCTTCTCTGCACAGGAAGCCATCAAAACTAGAGCCACCAATTTACAGCTGGAGTCTTCAAAAAGAAACAACACCAGAGCTTTTACATCCTTCTCTCTCTTTCAAAAACAAATATTTCCACACCCTGACCCACTGCAAATCCCTCTAATTTCTTACATAGTAATAATTAAAAAATCAAATTTCCAACCGAAAGGAAAATAATTACAGATGCTAACAAAGTTTACATGGCTTAGAAGACTGAGGGCCTTTTCATAATGACATTAACCAAGCTGCAACGTATAGGGACATATGCTGCTCAGAGCTGGATCCCAAACCCACCTTCAGGGAACCTGCAGCTTCATGAAAGCTGCAGCATCAGGAGTCACAGTCTAGTTCCTGGCGGTGTAAAAGCAGCACATTCCCACTCACAGTGGCAACCCCCACCCACATTTCTTCCCTTCAACCACCACTAAACGTGAAGCTGATAAATTCCTACCCCTGATTTCACCCATGTGTTTTTAGAGTGCTACAGAAGCTACAGACATTTTTGACATGACACCCCAATCTTTGGCAATGCCACTGCTCTTTCTCGCTGGAAAAGTTTCCTTGCTATGCAAAGCCCTACATACTCGTACGGCCTGAACTCACTGAGTTTCCAACGTTCCTCAGTGCATGGGGTTATCGGTGCTAAGACAAGGCTTCTCTCCACTCCTGTTGTTAACTACACCACAGCCAACGCTCTGGGAAAGATCAGCACGTCCCTTTTCAAGCATTAAACAGGAAAGTTGCTCTACGCATAACCTGTAACGGCAGCACGGAAACCAGCCCTACGCGATGCCTTCCTCCCTTGCAGACACCAGGGGAGGAGAGGACCGAGTGCCCATACTTACCAGGTGCTGGAGGGAGCTGGTAGCTGCTGTGCCAGTGGAGGAGGTGGAAGAGCTTCTCCAGCAGCAGCACGTGGAGCCCAAAGACCAGAAACCCCCGGCATGACATGCTCTGCAAATCATCTCCGTGCAGGCTGTGCCAGTGGGCAAACACAACCAAAACTGTTCCAATTGTTTGGATGCAAAGGGCTGCTGGAGCTCACGGGGTAGGCCCAGTGGTGGCAGGGGATGGGACAGCTGCTGCAGACCTAGTCAGCTACAAGCAAGGCTGTGGGGCACCTTGCCAGCACTGCTAGCCCAAGGGCAAAGCTGCTGGTACTCTGGCCCATCACATCCCAGTCTGGGGATGAGCAGGGACAGCGGTGTCAGAGAGGCAAACACTCCTCACCAAGTCATCTGGTTTCAACCAGCACAGCTCCCAGGCAAGGTACGTGGCCAAGGAACCTTCCCCCGCCTCTCTCCCTGGATCTCCCGATTGCTGCCTTATTTTGAGAAGGGAGCTAAATTGTTTAGGAGCTACCAAAGAGGTTAACCCAGGAATTTCTGTCCATTGATCACCCCATGCTCTGGGGTTTTCTTTTGTTCAAACTACAGAGAAACACATGGTTTGGCACTGCCTGTCACGGGAGGGAAGGCACCCAGCAGTATTTTGATGTGACAGGACGCAAGGAAATACAAGATTTTACAAGTAATGATGCTATGGTTGTGTATCGAACCGTGGCAGGGGATAAGACAGCACCATTCAGCTTGCCAGTGGTGGATCAGCATTGAGGAGCGTTTGGAGTTTGCGACAGCGGTAGCTGCCAAGGTCAAGGATACTACGAGCACACGAAGCGCTGGAGCTGCTGGTCCCAGGAAACCCAGGGGAAGCTTCAGCGTGGAGCCACATGGCCTCAACAGATCCAGACTCTTTGGAAACCAAAGGGAAAAGGCAATGGAAGGAAGGAAGCCTGGAAGGGGTGCTTCCAACACAGAACAAATGACTTGAGGTGGCTCGGAGCTGGCCAGACAAGCGTAACTTCCCTCTTGCCTCTATTGAGACAATTAATGTTAAAAAAACTTACTAAAAGACTTGCAGCCTTGAAAAATGAATGTGCTTTCTGCACCATTCCAGGACTGCTCTCTTCTTCACCTCGTAGAAGGCCTCATTCGCTTCCCTCTGTACGAAAACTGGAAGAGCCAAAGCTGCAGCTGGTCAGACCGTGAGGTGGGACGGAGCGTCGCCCCACAGCTGGTAACACCGGGGCGCCACGCACTGGCAAGCAGAACGGTGCTCGAAGGCATCGAGAGTGCCCGCAGCAAGCACAGAGGGGAGTTCCTGGTGTCTCAAGATTTTATTGCACAGAAGGAGAAATAAATAATCTACAGGCTGAAACAATCAGAGATGAAAGGAAGTGAAAGGCAGTGATTTCCCCCTCCTTTTAGCATCCGAACAGTTTGTGCTGCTGGGGCGTGCCTCAACCCAGAGCCCTCCCTCGCACCTCCCTGGGTCTCTGCCAGGAGCACTGCCTGCAGGCAGGACAGCGCTCAGCGGAGAGGTTTTTCCCTGAGGAGCAGACACGACGGTGACAGGGGCATCCATGCAAGACCTCACCCCACCCCACAGCCACTGCCCACCAACCCCAAGGTCTGCAGGGGAAATCTTGCAGCATTCCCTGCTGAACCTCCTGCATCCCAAATCATGGCTGCAGGAGGAATGGCTCAGTAAAATCAGCGAGGCTGAGGATAAATGTGTTTTGTTAAGGCACTTCTGAACCGTCTGTCCGTTCAGCCAGGAGATGCTCTATTTGGACCCAGCTTTGTTGTCAGGTCCCAGGTGTCACATCAGAAAGGATGTGGGAAATCACCATGAACAGCTTCTAAGACATCATTTTATAGTTTCACAGTAGAGGTCATTATACCGCATTACTGCATTTAAATGTGCGATTCCAGTTGTGAATATATTTCATAATCTTCTTGTACTTGCCACCGATTATGGCCTATTGTCTAATGCCTTAAAGTACTTTCTAAGACCTTGGAAATCGAAATGCTGAGGTAGAAAATTACTGTATTATGAGCAGGCAAATTCGTGCCAGGAGCAGAAGTGAATTGACCTGGAAGGTCGCACCCATCCGTGGCACAGTTGGGAGCGGGATGCTGGCTCTTGCTGCCGAGGTCACCGCTCCCAGGCACAAAGCGTCCCTAGTCACCCAGAGAACATTTGAAACGGGGTGTTGTAAGCTTTTATAGTGGTGATGGCCTTTAGAGCTCAATAGTGCTTATAATTGAATGCTTTAAAAGGATCATACTGTCCTCAGTAACTCACCACCTCCCTGGACTGGCCCTTTCATTTGCATTTTTTACCCCACTTTGGATAAGATTTGAAACCCAGCAATGTTGTCGTTTGCATAAACAAACAAGTCTCAAATATAAAAATAACCCTTCGCATCCTTTTTGTACATATTCAAGTATTTCACGAGGCACCGTGGCACTCATTAGCATTTCTAAATGCTTTTTGAAGCGACAGTTTGATTATTATTTTTTTTTGTCCTTTACTGGAATTGATTCACGAACTCCTCTCTGCTGATAAGCGAGGACTGGTGGTAGCGGTCCCGCGAGGCGAAGTCTGCGTTCTCCTCCGTGAGCTGCTTGGTCTCCATGCCAACTGTTGCAAAGGATGGTGTCACCACGATCTGCTCCTTGGGAGATGGCCTTCTCCTGCAAACAGAGAAGCAGAGGCACCTGCACCACCCCTTGTTTGCCATCCATTAGCGGCTGTGCAAACAAAACCAGCCAAACCACTGCTGTGAAGAGGGCAAATCCTTCTCGGTGCCCTTGGGAGGCATAGAGCTAATCTGAAAATATTTTTCCTTGAAGGCACACAAAAAATATACTTCCTTCTCCCAGAAAACACTGGAAAATATACATTTTCTTAACAAATACGTTTCCTCTTTAGCTATGGCAAACACTTCCCACACCTGGCAGGAAAAGAAGGAGCTCGAACCATTTCTAATGAAAAATATCTTATCGTTTCCTAAGTTTTAGTGTACATTTCAATTATTTGTAACTCCTCTAAATGAAAGAGGAGATATTCCTGGAATCTCTTTATTGCAGAGGCTGATTTTAAGAAAATGCTATTGTACACCTGCAAGTCAAACCAGCAAGAGCTTACAGCACTGACTCAGACCTCACTGAGCACAAGAGCCTTAGAGGTGTCAAGGATCCTTGGTTGCCTCCAACTCTCTTGCACTCTAATGGGATTTCTCCTTTACCTCCAATTCATTACAATATCTTGCCTGGATTTCAAGGAAACAAAGCTTATGAAAAAAATGCAAATCACTTCAATGCAATTTCTTGCCCCGTAGCAAGAAAAAAACAACCCA
This sequence comes from Psophia crepitans, assembly GCA_013399095.1. Lineage (NCBI taxonomy): Eukaryota > Metazoa > Chordata > Aves > Gruiformes > Psophiidae > Psophia > Psophia crepitans. The sequence continues at coordinate 268,350 of VWZZ01004636.1, read as the reverse complement.
TCAAGCAGAGCAGAAATTGGTTTTGTGCCAGCACAGCAGGAGCCCTAGCATTAGGATACGGCAACCAGGCTGGCTGGCTGACCCGGAGATGGCACTCTTTGAGGAGAGAGAAACAGGATCGGTCCCTGCCTTGGGCACTCGCCAGCTCCCCTCAGCCCGCCTCAGCAGGGTCTCTGCTATCGGTTGCTCTGATCGAAGCCCTAAGGATGGGGCCAGTCTGGCAACACACAGGAGAAAAAAACCCTGCAACAATGGCACCTCTGCCCACGAGAAATGGGGCTGCCTCCCTGAGAAGGGTAGTAACTCTCCATGAAGCTTCACATCTCAACCAGCCTCCAGTGGGAAACCTCTGACAACAGGCAGGAGACAAGGCTGGGAAGCACCACGGGACAACCGGGATGAAAATCCTACTCTATCATCATAGTGGCATCGAGCTCAAATGACCTGCCATGAATCCACCCGGACGCTGAGGCAGAACCGGGCAGACAAGTGTCCAGGATATGAAGCTGTGGGGTCTGACTTACTGCACCATCAGTAATTCTGGGAGTGCTTCAGCATGGCCCCACGTGGCCTGCTCCCATCCTCACCTCCTCACCCTTGGCATGGGCTCATGTCACCAGTCCAGCAGACATTGTGAAAAGGGCAGGGAACAACCCCTTACTCCAAATGAGATACAGAGAAAACACAGTGTGCACCCTCCACACCCTCTCACTCCTTTTCTGGGTAGCCAGTCTAACCAGGGCTCTCATCCCCTAATGCTAAGGCAAGCGTGCAGCTTCACCCAGCTGCCATGAGAGGCAGCAGTAGCTGCATGAACAAACCTAGTCATGGCAAGAGGTGTGCAGGACGGAGGGGGTCTACAGGGACTCAGTCCCATACTTAGAGACATCCACCTGTCTGGTAGAAAGAGGGATGGACGTGATGCAGGAGAACCAACTGGTCTGTTCTCAGTCATGCCACGGACCTGCCATCGAGCGCCAAGAGAGGTCCTGTCACCCCGGCTTCTCTCCCAAGCTAGCTGTGCTACCAAAGGCACGTGGCCATGTAATAGGGACGGTGGGCAGAGGCAGGAGCTAGCAAGACAGGCACGGGTGTGTGCCAATGTTTTTAAATGCCTGGCTATTTCAAAGAAGCCACCAAATTGGAACACATAATGCATGGCAGCTTGCATTGTGCAGTCCTTACTACAGTGTTCACCCACCACAACAAAAATGCAGCCCAAGAGATCGAGAACCTCAAAATCCCCCCGCACTGTACAGTGGCAGAGATGGTCACAACCCTCTGTGGGAAACCCAAATGTGATGGAATTAATAATTAATAGAATCAACACCGATTAACAGAACTAGTTAATAACCAACCCTGAAGGTCTTCTGGGAAGGAAAGCCCCAAGACAACGCCACTGTAGTCCCATGCCAATTCAATACTGAATGGTTCCTTCACTGCAGACCTTGTTTATTGTATTTTCCTTGTAGTATCGCGACTTCCCCCCAAATTTCCTCTCAAAAATTCAAGCACAGCTGCCACATGTGCCTGTTACACCGCTGCCACAGCAATTTGTTTTCAACGGATGGTGGGTGGAAGAGATGGTGCCTCCTGTTCCTCACTTCCTACCAGATTTTCCAGTTCAACCTCAGCCACCAAGGTTGAGCACAGACCTCAGGGATAAGATAAAGCTTCAGGCACTGAGATACGGTTATCAGCTGACATGACCATGCATAAGGAGGAGGAAACCAGCTCTCCCACTTACTTATTCAGCCATATGCCAGGCTGACAGGAGCAAACAGTTATTTTTGCCATTGAGAATAACTTTGCGTATGCAAGAAGGGACTGCTTAAGGTAACAGGCAAGTCAACTCCGCCACCCCTCTCTGTGAACATTAGTGGGTCACGGGAACAAGGAGCACCACCCCGTCACTGCCAAGTGACTGGTACCAACCTGCACGAGGTGATCAAAACCGACTTAATCCAGCCGAAGAAACTGAAATTCGCAGCTGCTCCTACAGAGAAGAGGCACGGGAAGTCAGTACGCCGCTAATTCTCTCGTAATAGCCTTACGCCATTGAATTTATGCATAGAACCTCAAACCATCATGCTTGTTATTAGCCTTCAGTACCCAAAGATTTTGCGATGGTGAGAACTCTCCTGCAGTCTTCCCAGACACTGCACCTTTTAAATGATCGTCAAGGAAAAAACCCAAATTTCCCATGTAGAACAGCTATCCCTTCCCAGACTGACAACTTGTTAAACCTCAGTAAAGCCGTGAGAGAGAAGGGATGTGTTGAAATCCCAGAGCATTTCTGCTCTTAAGGTCTTCATCTAGTCCTTAACCCAGAGCATCTCTCAAGCCAGTGTCTCCCAACGTTTCTAGACAGACAGGTCGTTCAGTCCGTTGGAGGACAAACACACAGATCACTGAATGTCACATGACCACAAAATAATGTTCACTCCCAGCCAAATAAAAATCAGGTTGAACTTTGAGTGTTCATTTCTAATTTTTTCTTTGCCGTGCATTGTTTTACTGTATGCATGGGAATGCACGTGCAAAAGAAACAAAGAAAAAAATGTCTAATCGTGCTGCTTTTTCTTAAATCACTTTCCAAAATCCTCTACACATTGACTGGGAAATTATTTTTAAAGTCATTTTTGGTAAATATTTCAAAAGCAGGTAACAGAGATATAATAACTGAATATACAAAGGCAAAGAAAACTCAAAAGCCTGAAAACATTGTGTTGTATTTCAAAAGATAAAAATTAGCAAGTACTCTCCACTATCTCAGCTCTTTTCTATTATCCCACACAGACAAACAGGAAAGAAGCCAGAGTAGGGAGAGAAGCACTGGTGAGTTACGTTGTGATGGTTATTGAGTGACAACCTATTTTTTGGTTTCTTATTATTTGGGTTTCTGAAATCCGGTACCTACCTACCTACTGTCTAATAATCTTTCATCTAAATAAACCCGGGTAGCTAGTTCTGCGTTGCCTGAAAGACGTACGGACTCAGAGACACAGACCAAAGCAAACCCCTCCTGCGGCTGTGCCAAGGAGCTGGAGGCTCCCGTGAGCTGCTTTCTGAATGTGCCTCACTGTTTAATTTTGAATTTGTTTAAGCCGATCACATGCACAGACCTTTCTAATGCCCTCTGCCTAAGCATATTTTCCCAGATTACATTCCTAACACTTCCAACCTGTTTAGCTCTGGAATCAAAAGGCTCTCTTGTTCTGCAGTTATGAACGCTGAGATTTAATGAGATACTTGTCATAATTCCCATTTTCCTTAAAATTTTCTCAGGTGGGTTTAGATTGATTAAGTAAGTTTATTAAAAAGTATTTATGGCAGATTTTCCTCATTGTTGTGATATGTTTACAATCTGCCACCCCGGTTAAATCTTAGCATCTGGTTTTGCCATTTAAAGTACAGTATAATAAAGCAACAAGCACGATGTTCAAACTGTCAAACCAATGCTAGCTATAGTTAGAGCCCAACATGAAATTAAAAAGTCAGAGAGAAAATGTATTAAAAATAGCAATGAAACAGCACCTCATCCTTCACTGTGTCACGTGCATATTAAACACAAGAGTCTTAATTCCTAATTAAGTTAAATTAAAGCTTAATGAATTTTTAAGCAGATTTAATCATACAGGGGAAAAAACCAACTCACCGAGGGGGAGTCCTGGGCTCACTTGGCCGATGTAGAAATACAGAATAACCGCTGCACCCAGGCTGACAAGGGTGTAGACCCACTGGATGACAAACATTATGATGAGGGACACGATCGCCTGTTGGAAAGACACGGTTTGGGGTTACCCCAGAGCCCATAAGATAACACGATGATGACAGTCTGCCAGTCCTTTTTCTGCAAAGCCCAGCGGCTCCACTGACCTCCTGCTCTGGCCCCCAGCAGAGCTGGCAGTGCAGCGCCTGGGAGGACTGCTCACCTTCTGACACAGCCTGACACCGGGTCAGCAGTCTGTTCCTCAACCTGGCAAGATGAGCCACGGATTGCAGCTCTGATGGAAACTCCTTAATAACTGAGGCAGTGCTGGGGCTTTAAGCTGTTATGAGAGCATCGGTAAATGCTCTTTTTTTTTTGTCAGAAATGCTGCATCTTGGTTTTAAATGCATGCAGAACCAGTGCTTTGACGGCATCTCTGCACCTATGTCTGTCTCAGGGTCTTCTTGGGAGCGTTGTGCAAGAGACATGCACAGCCAGGACGCAGGACGCAGCCAGCAGGAATTATCCTGATGAGTGTTTCCTTTTAGGTGCCTCCCTCCTAATGATGTCCTGGGATGAGGACACAACAGAGGATCTCCTTGGACAAGACCTGCTGCAGAACCCAGGAGGAATGATGCCAGCTGCAGTCACATGGGTGGATGGATGCTCTTGGTTGGTGGCTGAGGCCGGTGGGACAGCAGGACCCCTGAGGAACCACATCATCTCCTGCCTGCAAAACACTCCACAGTGCTTGGCTTTTGGCAACACGTAGAGCACTTCCACCCAGTGTTAGCTGAAAAGAATTGGGTATGGCATGGCTGAGGTTTCTTGGGAGTGAGGTTCCCGTGTTACAGGGAGCCTTGTTTGGTCTCACTGTCAAAAGGAGGGACAGCACAGGTTTACAGCGTCATCTTCAGCAGCATGGAGGTAGCTTTCAGTGAGCTACCCTGAGTCCTAGAGGCAGTGTGGACCTCAAGTCTCTGCTTGGGCTACTCCAAGAGGAGCATCCAGAGGCTCACCAGCTCAGGAGGCAGATTTGGCTCAAGGGGATTTGAACAAAGGCAGGGGTAGCATCTTCAGGGGGGAGGTGAGTAACAGCAAGGTGCAGCATGCAAAGAAAGAGCTAAATGAGTCCAGACTGACACGACTGGTGAAGCTCCAAGCGAGAGGGCAGAGGGGAAAGGAGCCAGGATGAAAAAAATGCATCTGCTTTTTGCTTCTGTGATTTTATTTTGCCTTGTTAATTCCTTCCCAGCTCTGCTGCACCCTCCTCCCAAGTCAGATTATTGACAGGAAACCAAATCTGCTGTAATGAACATGTCAGTCATCTCCGTAAGCAAATTCCCCCCGAAGGCAGAGAGCTGACCGCTCCGTGATGACACGCACTCGGGAGCCACGTTAGTCACTGAGCCCAGAGACAGTATCAGTACGCAACCTCCCATCATCGCTGGAGAGGAGCCTCCACATCCGTCCCAGCCCTGGCGCTGCAGTCCGGCGGGACCCCTCGCCAGGAGCTGGCTGCTGGCAGCAGCAGCAGCGAATTTGAAAAGTCGGTGTCAAACTCCATCTGAGGATTAAACTAAAAGGGTTCAGTGTGTTGTTTGAGGGGGTTTGTTACATTTTACACACAGCTATGAAATCCCCATCCGTGCAGCAAAGCCATATGGTTCATTCATTATGCATATCTGACCCTTTCCCTGTCATCTGCCCATTAATCCATCTTCCCAAGATGAATTTAAATGTCTCAAACTCCTCAGTGGCTTGAGACAGAAGCTATTTAAAAATTATTTATTCTTTCAAGTAACATGCTGGAGGAATGTTCCACTTTCCTCCCTCAAAAGATGGAATTTCACAGCCAGGCTGCTGGTATCAGGAGGTCTGCACTAATGAAACCTCACTCCGAGCCTGCAGAAACTGGCTTATAAATAAAAGCAATGCAGCTTTGAAGCTGATGTCTCACCCCATCCCAGGGCAAGGAAAAGCAGGCTGGCACACAGTGAAAAGAGAGACACTGACTTTTTTTCCCAGCCAGCCATGCACCTCTAAAGTCCTATGATGCCAGACTTTGAATTTGTATCTTTCTGGGTTGGTTGGGTTTTGTTGGGTTTTTTATTTTGTTTTGTTTTGCGTTTGGTTTTTGTTTGGAGGGAGTGGGGTGGGGAGCAGTGATGAGGTTGGTGGGGGGATGCTGTTGTTGATTTAATTAATTTGCCATCTGGCTTTCTCTTAATTTGAACTGCTGGGTGCATGGTACCTTGAGTACTTAATTCAGGTGACCTGGAATACTAGAAACTAAAAAGTTGAAAGTACTGGAGTGTATTTACTCTAGTAAGCAATGAATTTCCTTCTGTATTCTACAATCACAAACCAGTGCTCTCAAATAAACTAAAATTACTTACACCAGCAAAGGAAACCCAGTGATTGCAGAATTTGGAGTAGAAGGGCTCTGGTACTTGCTGAGTTCCCAGCTCTGGATTCAGTTGCTTTATATATAGTTCTACAGGGGGAGAAAAAAAGAAAAGAGAAGAGACATTAGAAAGGAGAAACAATGTGGGGCTTTTTCTCCTACTTTACATCACCAGATTCTAGAAAACCAAAGCAGAAATTCTAGCTGACAGCTGGGTACGGCAGAATTAAACCAAAATCTCTAAAATGAAAACACAAAAGAAGTGCAAGAAAAAAAAAAAATTGCCAGCTCAGGTACTGAGTCTGTTTGAAGGCCACACCTGCCTACCCCTGCCTCAGTTTCTCTATTTGTAAAAAAAAAAAAAAAAAGAGAAATATTTTTCTCCCTCCGAGGGGTTTATAAAGCTTAATTGACTAATGCTGATAAAACACGACAGCACTGAGATGACAAACTCCAGGCAAACACATGGTATCCAGCACTCACATCGCCAACAAAGCAAACGCAGGCTCCTATCTGCGGATGTTGAATTACAGGCTCCACCTGCAGCGGGGGGACCGCTGCATTTTGGCAGCCTGAGTCTTAGAGTTGCACAGCTCCATCCCTCCTACTCCACACCAGGATGAAGTAAACCCCAAGATACACTCAAAACCTTTTTAATGCACGGCGTTAAGCGTGCATGTGTAGAATAATGAGCATATAGTAAACAACCCTACACTAAACATTGTCCTGCCTGCTTTCCTGTGATTAATCTTCCATAGGAAATTGCATTGGAACTTCTCCTGTGATGCATTGCGACGAACTCTACCCTCACCTGGAATAAATGATACTACTGCTATGAATCACCAAATGACAGCCCCGTACAAAGCCAGTTTCACGCCTGCCTTCCGGAAAGCACCGGGAGGACCAAGGTTATAAACCATTCCCCGTGAGCCCAGAGATGTCCATCTCCTACAGCCCTTACCTTCTCCTCTCTGACGGGGGAGTGCCGGCACCTCGCTGCAGAGATACTCCCCCTGCTCCAGCAGCCCAGGTGTCCAATGGGCATCCACAGTGGGTGATGAGCACGGATCCACGTCACGCTGATCGACGTGCTCAGCCAGGTCCTGCTGGCTCTTGCTGCAGGGTTCTGTGGTCTCATCCCAGCCGTACTGAGCCAGGGAAGCTTCGTGATGGAGATCCAGGAGAAAGCTGTCCTGTAACATCTGCTTGGCTGGCTTCTTTGCCTTCTTCTGTTTGATATTTTGGGCTGAATTCTCGGCTCCTCCTTTTTTGCAAGTACTTGGCTCACTACGAAATGGTTTAAAAAGCTGGTCCATGTCTTTTGTGAATTCCAGCAAGGTGCCATTTGACCTGCTTTGAATTACTCCATCTGCTGCACGGCTGGAGGCCTTGTTGAAAATTAAAGGCTGGGAAGAGTGAGCAGGCCTAGTGTTTTCCATCTGGGTCTCGTCAGGTTTCTGCTGAACATTGTAGCTCAAGGAGACCGAGAAATAGGAATAGTCTACAGCAATATACGTCAGCATGAAGTTGATGGTGACTATGGGAGCAAGAACGTTCACTTGCCCAATGAAGACAAAAGCCATGGTGATGAGACTTGTTAAGCAAATCGCAGCCACTGGAGTCTTGTTGGGTCCTTTCTAGTTCATAAGTAAAACAAACTTAGGTTTAAATTAATAACCATGAGCCTCGCCGTGATCATGGGTGGTTACCCAGGCAGTCTGCAGCACCCCCTTAGTCATGGAACACACACGCGCATGTGCAAGCAGAGACTGACTGGCTTAATAAATTAAAGAGCCAGCAAAAAAGCCAAAAGCTGCTGAGCTCCCACCTCACCTCTGAGCCTTACTCAAGCTTTGTCTTTGGAAAATTCATCCACTCTCACTCCGTAGCGCCGTGGTAAAACAATGTCATTAAAGCAGCAATAAACCTTCAGAGAGATTTGTGGGGCTTACGGGAACTCCAGCAATAAAACGTGTTAATTAGAGTTAACTGTTCATCTCTCATCTATCTGCAGGACTCCACATCGCTGCCTACCCAAAAGGCTCCTGCACGCTGCCGCTGGAAAGGCTTCAGCTGCCCGGGTGAAGGAAGCGCTGCCTGCACGGAGCAGTGCCACCTTCACACCAGCAGCTTCTGGCCCTGCCCTGGCACGAGGCTGAGCTAAACCCACAGTCTGCTGAGCCTCTGCGCCCGGGGTCTCCCTCCTTTCTTCCAGCCAAGCCACGTCTGCCCAGCAGCAGAGAGGTTAGGCAGGCAGGGATGCTGGAGCGCGGGAGGCAGGCCCAGCGATGCCGGGCATGCGCCAGGCAGGCAGGCCGATGCCTGGAGAAAGACCGCCTGCTCTTCTCCTTCGGGATGGGGTGAAAGCAGGAGGAAGAGGGGAAAAAGAGCCAAAGCGAAGGGCATCAGGCGGTGGAAGGACTTTAGCCATCAGCTCATGAACTTTAGTCCCAGGTCTAACGTGCCCTTCCTTGTACCAGGCACTGCCTCACCATTTCAGTACCCCAGAAGCCTGTGTGGGCTCTGCAAAGACCTTGCTGGAAAATATGCTACAAGATATCTTACAAGGTGTCTTATAAAATATCTTAGGTTTTCACTTACTGCCCGTGCTTCTTTAATAAACACACAGCTCAAATGGAAACTATTTCTATTTTATTAATAGAAAAGGGGACCGGATCTGGATCTTACGCCTTTTCGCAGTGAAATAGAAACATGTCTCAGGGATAAAGGAACACGGTTCTCAGAAAGCATCTTTGCTGTCAGAAAGACGTACTGAGATGGGGAACAGACGGGACCATCTCAGGATGCCTCTGGCTTGGGTGTAACACTACAGAAAACAATCGTGTCCTTCCCGTCAGCTGGGGTTGTGGTGACTACAACACTTCTTTCAATCGTGGAAAAGAAGAACTGATGTGGAAGAGATTGTTTGTTAAGGGCAAACTAAATTTGTTAACTCTCCATAAACCAAATCTAGACAAGTTTCAAGGTGGCAGAGAGAAGGACAAGGGTAAAGTGATGTGCCTTTGATCTCTCACTCCCTTTGGGCCCTTCCCATTGTGGCACTCTGCCCGGACAGAGCTCAGAGCAGAAAATTTGACAGGAAGACAGAAAACTATCAGAGAAGAGAGGGAATCAGTTTTGCAGTCAAATTTGCTAAATCACTGAGAATTTGCAAGGATTGCCAAGCAGAGAACAGCCTGTTCTCAGATCGCCTGACAACTGCCTTCAGGACCTGGAAGTTTCTGCTGTTGTTATTGTTCCTGCTTCACTTATTATTATTTATTATTATTATTATTGCTATTATTGTGACTTTAATTTTAGAAAATTACTTTGAGAAACATAAAACAAAGTATAGAAAATTATTATACATATAAAACACTTGAAGATTTTAAAAAATTCATAAATACCAATATCGTAAAATATTTTTCTGTATTTCCAAGATGCTCTGAAGGAGCAAAATATAAGATTTTTTCAGCCCTCAGTACAGTTAGGTGCTGCAGGTTATTGAGAGCAACGGAATTATTTTCTCCCTGTTTAGAAGAAGAGAAAGACATAAAAAGTGGTTTGCTCTGAATGTACAGCCTAAGAATACGGAGTCCTTAGTGACTGGTACTTCGACTGATCTAGGTGGAGTGACTCATGTGAACAGGGATTACTTCTGAGGACAAGGAAAAAGCCTCTTGTCATATTCAAAGCAAGGCTTTGTTTCAAAGCGTATCTAAAGCTTATCAGCCCCCTAACTTAACCTTTCAAATCTATTCTTTGTTTTTATTTTATAGTGTGCAAAAGGCACCTTATCTTACAAAGAAGCATCCTCTCCTCTGGTGCAGGCAGACTGAATCGACTATACCTCAACTAGTCCCGTAGTCAGCTATGAGGTTACCAGAGATGATAGGAAGAGCTCAAAGAAACAGTGCAGGAAATAAAGAAAAAAAAAAAAAAGAAAAAGGTTAAAGAGGCAGTTGTCCTCCAAGACAGTGATTGTCCCCCTGTACTCAGCCCTGGTGAGGCCACACCTCGAGGGCTATGTTCAGTTCTGGGCCCCTCACTACAGGAAAGACATGGAGGCCCTGGAGCGTGTCCAGAGAAGGGCAACGAAACTGGTGAAGGGGCTGGAGCACAGGTCTTATGAGGAGCGGCTGAGGGAACTGGGACTGTTTAGTCTGGAGAAAAGGAGGCTCAGGGGAGACCTTATCACTCTCTACAACTACCTGAAAGGAGGTTGTAACTGGGTGGGTGTTGGTCTCTTCTCCCAAGTAACAAGTGATAGGACAAGAGGAAATAGCCTCAAGTTGTGCCAGGGGAGGTTTAGGTTAGATATTAGGAAAAATTTCTTCACTGAAACAACAGTCAGGCACTGGAACAGGCTCCCCAGAGAGGTGGTGGAGTTGCCATCCCTGGAGGTGTTCAAAATGCATGTAGACACTAGCATTTTGGCACATGGTTTAGTAGACATAGCAGTGCTAGGTTAATGGTTGGACTTGATGATCTCAGAGGTCTTTTCCAACCCTAAAGATTCTATGATTCTATGATTCAACAAGTGCTTGGGCAAAAGCTCCAGGCTGCTGGACAGGAGGGCAGAGAAGAGCTAGGTACCTCCATCAGTCATGTTTAGGATGAGCACCAGCACAGATAAGGCATTTTCAAAAAAAAACAAAAAAACCCCCAACACCACAGGTAAAGTTGTTCTTAAGCAGCTGTGTTACTAGGGGCATCTTGAGAGAAGTGGGTTGGAGGGAGGGAGCAGGAAGGGCTGTCTGTGTGTGGGGACAGGACACCCAGCCCTGGGGCCGGGGTGCAGGATTGGGTGAGCGAGATGCTGGGCGAAGCTGTGGTACTCCTGTGCGGTGCTGAGCCCCGGAGGAGGGCTCAGGACAGAGGCAGTGCAGCATGGGGGCAGGCAGGGAAAGAACCAGAGCAGCCAGGCTTTTGGTTTGTTTTTTCATAAAACCAACCCTTTCCTGGCTTTTCTGCCTACTGTAGGGTACCAGACTCCAAACCTTCTCCTCCTCAACTTTCATACGTCCCCCACCTCACCGTATAGACACAGAGAAATCCTGGCTTCTTAGATCACCAATTTTCCTTCAGGAGAATCTCTGAGAAAGGATGACTAACCCCACGTCCTAGGAAGGCGAGCGTGGGGATCACGTTCTCCTGGGCGATGCACTGCAGGATCCTGGGTGCTCCGTACAGCCCTCCCATGCAGGAGGCCAGGGACGAGATGTACAGCCCTAGCAAAAACAAGAAACCCACCAAGGACACCTGGACAAAGCAGAGAGAGAATGCAAAGTTGATTGTTTTGTTCTTTAAAGACCCCCGAGCAGTCTTAAACACACGTATTTTAAGAGATCACATATATTTTGTAACTGCTAAAATGAACAGAGCGAGCCCTGGGAAAGCAGCAATTTAACTAGTCTGTGGTATAAAGTGCAAGCAATTAATACAGGAAAATTATCCCATAAAAGTAATTTAATACTGAACATCCTGTACTGACAGAGCCATTTGACAAGCTCATATCCAAGAAATTCTTTGTCACTTGGAGCAATTGCAGCGAAGCAGCAGCTATTAGACTCCCCCTAAGTAACTGGAAGTGAGTTTATTTCAGGAGAGATCACTTATATACAGAGCACATCATACAGGAAAAGCTGCCCAGGCTTCCAACCATCCAAAACAGGAAGACAAACCCCGTGTCCCAGAGGGGAAAACCAATCCTGAAAGAAAATTCACAGTCAAACCAAATCAAAATTGCCACTTAAATGCCATCTCAAAAAATATGCTCTGAAGGATATAATACAATGACCTTATTTTCCTGTCTTCGATGAGAAAAGAATTTCCTTTGGCCAACATGAAACTTAAAAAAAAATAAAGTCTTTAAAGCCACAGTGCTAACAAGGCTGGCTTTATTACTGGGTTCTAGTGAGCACTCTTTCAAACGGGGAGCATCTCCTGCAGACACGGAGGGAAAGGAGGGCAGCTCATGGTCTGCCACACAGAAGCGAGGACCGGGGTCTCCCTGCACAGGTCCCCACTGTCAAGTGCTGCAAGCACAGGCAGCATCTCTAAAAAAATACCCACCCAAACACACAAAACCCCACAATACGAACACTGAGCAGGAAAGCTTTCAATTGGGAGTGCTTCTGGTACTGTGGTGTGAGGACATAGGGGGACACAGCCAAGGAGACTAAGGTCTAGGGGTCACCTGAGCCATCCCCAAGTCCTGCAAGACCACACAAGTCTGACAGCCAGCAGCCAGCCACGGAGAAAGGCAAATCACTGGGGGGGGTAACGCCAGCACAGAGACCAGGCAGGGAGAAAACCCCCAAATTTTGGCCATCTTGCCCATACTCCACTGAAGGGAGCTGCTGGAGGTGCCCACAGACATCTGTGAGAGGGGACAGCAGTGAACGCAGGTTCCCCCATGTACCACATGTCCTTCCCCTCCTCTCATGGAAAACGAGGTCTAAATGAACATGGGTCCTCCCAGCTTCTGCCCCCGCTGATGTCAGGTGGTGCCTGCTTTATTAGAAGGAATTACAAAAATTTACATGTCTAAAGATGACTCAAGCTACATCTGCCTTTTCCTCATCTGTGAAATCCACATGCAGCAAAAAGGAGGTTGGGTAAAAAGCCATAAAACGCTTGCTGTTTGAGGAAGGCGTGTAAAATTGATGTCACGGTCCAGAACCAAACAGACCTCCTTCCACAACGTTTCTTTTCCCCATGAAAATTCACTTGGCCTTGTGAATTTTATCTTGTGAGACAGAAGAAACTTGAGAGAAAGATGAGCAGATATCAGCTTCCATCAGACCAACAGACATACACTCGACGGGGAATCTTCCCTTCCCTCTCCTCTAATCCTGCCCTGCTCTGAGAAATACTCGAAGAAACAATCAGCTGTGCCAGACATCATATATTATTTTAGCTGCCAAAAATGCTTGCATTTAAATGTACTACTTGACATTCAAATCAGGGTTAGAGGGGAAGAGTCCTTTTCACTGAGGCTGATAAAAGGGCTTGCTGGTGGCTCTGAGCACAGAGCGCGTGAATACTTTGTAAGAAATTGGCACTTCGAGCTCATTAGACGTGAAATCACTGAATCTCATTTTTACGTTTAAAAAGCCAAACAAGTATTGTAAGGGAGAAAAGCAGCCAAGCACTCGCTCACCTGTGAGTGACAGAAAGGGAGACTTGGCATGTGGGATGTGTAATGGTTTCTCCTCCACCCCCCTCCCCCCAAACAAAGTCATTAAAATCTAAAGCAGGTTGTAATAACTCAAAGCAGCAACATGAGTATTAGGACTGCACCATTGTTTTGTACCATACTAGGGAAAAAGAAAATTGAAGTTGCTTTTTTTGGTGTATTTTTCTTTTCTTTTTTTTTTTTTTTAATATATTTAAGATTATTAGATATCTTTGCATTCTTTACTGAAAGACTTTTTATTTTTTTCCCCCAGAGGGATCTGAAATTAAAACATAGAGCTTTTTTTAACCATCTTTTTGTCTTCAGCTGATTCATTTAAGGGTGCATTTTAGTTACCGTACTTTTTGCCCACTAAGTCTTTCACACTGACATCCAAAGACATTGCCTTAAAGAAAGTAGGCTCATTCTTTTTTCCCCTGAAACAAATGACTTCTTACCTTAGCAGGAAGTGGCAGGAGCCCCACCAATAACTTGGGGTTTATTTCGGGGGGCTAGAGGAAATCTAGAGCTACAATTACTTAGCGAAAAAACAAAGCCAGACTTTCAAAATACAATTTTAGATTAAAAACACGTTACAAATCAAATAAATGGAAAACACACCTCAATTTTAAACTGATAGTTTTAAATTAATGACAAAAAATAGCGTCAAATACGACGAACTCATGATTTGGGATAATGCTGAATAACAGAACATGATATCCCATAGCCCATTTAAAGTATGACAGTGACACGCACCAAAATCTTCCGCTCTCTTTTGAAGGGCCTGCAATGATAACGTTCACTGTCTGCAGCACCACCAACCTCCCTCACGCACATACACCCACGTGGAATGTCTCGAGTTTAATAATCCTATTGCTCGCCCTGCAATTACAGCCCGCTGGATATGGAAATGTAAGCTTCGCTTGACTTAGTAAAGATAAGCAGGGGGGTTCTTTAGAGATTTCAATTTGGTCTAAGCTTTCACCACTGAGAAAGGATACATTGAATAAAATACAGCATTTATCATTAGACCACATTAGCATATTTTAGCTCTTAAAGCTATTGCCGGGGTGATTATGCCAAGATTCAGCCTTACTGGATACGCTGGTGAAAGCGAAGCTATTCAAATCAATTGTATACCGCGATTTGCAATGGGGAAATCCCCCTGAATGTCAATGAGGGATGGGTACCCAGATTCCTGCGGCTTTTGGAGAAGTTCAAGCGTTCAATAAAGCGGATGGCAACCCAAAAGCACCGTTATATATAACCACGCTGAGTTATTCGAACACGTTACCTTCTCTGCTATCATGAAGTCATAGCGGAGTGACTGACGGGTACAAATGGCTCCCAGCAAAAAAACAAAGACCATGTACAGAAACCACCTGCAAACAATAAAAATAAACTATTTTTTTTCTAGCAAGAGAAGACCATTGAGAATTCTGCCCATTAGCAGCGCCAGGAGAAGGTCAAATACCTGCAAGCCGGGTCTTCAGTCACTCTGCACTGGCTGTTCCTGCACGATTTAGCCTCAGGGATAAACTGAACACCAGTCCACGTTTCTTACCCACTACAGTGCACCAGGGTCAGCGGGAGCCTGGCCCTACGATACCCCTGGGGGGAAGGTACCTGCATTCTTGATGTGTGCATGGGGGGATAACCCAGTCCTGGGGACAGACTTTTTAATAGGGGCTGTAGCGATAGGACAAGGGGTGATGGTTCTAAACTAAAAGAAGGTAGATTCAGACCAGATATAAAGAAGTATTTTCTTACAACGAGGGTGGTGAAACACTGGCACAGGTTGCCCAGTGAGGTTGTAGATGCCCCATCCCTGGAAACCTTCAAGGTCAGACTCAGCTGGGCTCTGAGAAACTTGAACTAGTTGAAGATGTCCCCGCTCATTGCATGGGAGTTGGACTAGACGACCTTTAAAGGCCTCTTCCAACCCAAACTATTCTTTGATTCTATGATTCTGCAAGTACACAGGTCCCCTCTTCTGGCAGTAACGTTAAACACCATAGCCAGCCTGCTCCACAGCCTCAGCCATGATCCTCCTCTGGTGTCTCTGGTCTTTCCAGTACTCAGGTGGAGGGATAAGCTAGCCTGTCTGCAAAGCCCAGACAGCAGAGATGTGAATGACCACAGTCCACCCATCTGAGATACTCCTGTGTCCTGTGGAGTCCCTTCACTTAAAACAAGCACTAATTTCGGCAGGAATCCCTCAAAATTCTGAAGATCTTCCCTTCCTGTCTGAACCTTGGTACGCAGTTAAAAGTAGTAATTTCAAAAACAATTTAGGTGGCAATGACAGCAAGCAGGAAAACCTACTGAGCTTTTTTTTTTTTAAAAAAAAAATGTCACAGTTTTTTTATTCCGGCAAAGCAGCATTTCCTAGGTGAGAGCACTGCTCGGAGATGCCGGGGTCCTGTGTTCCCCTGGCCTTGCAGGTGGGTAGGTCATCTCACCTGTCCTGGCCCTATTTTCCCAATAATATTGGGAATACTGGGAAAGAATCCTATTTTTTTGTATTTATGTTCGTTATCTTTTCTACTTATACAGAAAAAGGAAGCACTTTGAAATCAACAGCAATAAGTGACAGAACCACGCACCCTTCAAGAACTTTGCATCCCGCTCTGGGACAGCCGGGCTGCAGTGGCACAACCGCTCTCACACCAACACACATCCCACCCTGCAGAGGAAGAACTGATAATATCTGCATTAATGAACCTCTTCTCTAACCCACCCAGAGTAGGTGTTGGTAATGGATGATAATTTGAATGAGAGCCAGAATTTAATTTTCCAGATGGCTAAGTAATCAAAGGTTGATGGGAATTTGAAACAGAGTGGTCACATCGAGGGCAGTCTCCAAAGAGTAAATTTTCCCCAACCTATGACTTACGAGGTGCCAATAGCGGCCAGAGACCCTAGGGGGATGTTGGCAGCAGGCTTCTGGAGATCTCCGCTCATATTGAACCCAGCCATCACACCTGTATTTTGCAGACATCAATGCAATTTAGAGTTAATTTAAGTTATAGCATAGATAATATATAATATGTAATATATTTAATCAGTTAATCGATTGCTTCAGAACAGTAACCATATAATTTCATTGCACTTAACACACACGAACGCTGGCTCCCTCTGATTGCTTGTTCACGTCCTTAATAGAAGCAAGGCACCACTAACACGTCTACAAAGAAACATTTGTCCAGTTTGAACAATGCGGGGGGGAAGGAGGGGAAAAAAAAAAGCAGAAATCGGAACAAAGCTCATCTTATCTTAATGCAAACCTCACAGAAGACAGTGCTGTCCGATTGTCGAAAGGAGAAATGCTGCCGTTCATCAGGGCAGCGCATTCACAGGGTGGTACCACCCCCCACCCCGCCGAACAGATCCATTACGGGTCCCTGCATTCAGAGGGGACGACTGCCGTTACAAAACGGCCTGTCCTCTCCGTGTTTAATGATGATCACACGCACATTTAGCGGCAGGAATAACAGTGCCCAGCACGTAGGTGGCACCTTCCAGCCAAGGGATCTGCTTTGGAAGTAGGCATTATCGCTCCCTTGCAGATAGGAAAACAGCAGCGCTGAGAGGGTAAGTGATTGTCCCAGTGTCACACAGAAAACACACGGTAGGACTAAGAATAAAGTACTGAACTGTTATTTTAGGCCAGAGCACAGGGTATTGCACAATGAGGGACAGTCATTAGCCTAAAAAAATTACCGTCTAAAGACACAAGAAAGGGAAACAGGATGGAGCAAAGAATCTCCATGTTAAGGCTTAGGAACCTGAGGTATGAACAGGTTATAGGACTCTGCTCCCAGTTGAAGAAGGAGTCATACCAGACTTGGCAAGAAAACGCCGCTTTGTTCATCAAATTATCCCAAAAGTTTTCCTAGAAGACTTCATATATCTGCTCTAAAAATAAAGAAATAGGCTGTGATTTAGAATCCTGATGAGAATTTGGACAAGTTGAAGGTAGGGCAGAAGAGCCTCTTTAAGACACTAACTTCTACCCCTCAATGTCCCACCACCCCTTGGATGTCTGAGTAACATCTTCATAAGGACACGTGGGCCGGGTGCCAGCCAGCAGTGCTCATGGCACCCTGGGAGCCGGGGTGAGATCACCACAGAACAACAATGAGGAAGAGGATGCCAACGCCACGGCGCTTGCAGCATCTGCCAGCCCTGGCAGCAGGGGACCAACAGCGCAACGGTCTGCCACTTGGCTGCCAAGTCCGGCAGTCATTCCTCATTTTCAGAGGGCACAAGAATGACAAAGTCAGTCTCTGAGGCTGCAACTGAGTGACTACAGCTCTAAATCGGTGACAACCCATTGCATTTTAAAGCTCAACCACTGCTGCTGGGGAGGATTTTCTCCCACGATGAAGGGTAGACAGGAGCTGTGGGACAAATCCCAGGGTAAACGGGACAAACCCAGCTCAGCTGGATGGGTGCCTTCCCTACAGACCTTGCATGGCCACCGACAGACTGCCAGAGAGTAACGACTGAGTTGCTATTTGGGGAACAGGGACTCATCTCCCTGGTCCATCCCAGGCTTTGCTGAGCATCTTCATAGCTCCATCTCCCCATCTGCTAGATGGCAATCACAACACTTCCTCTCCTCACTATGCTGCTGTGGTGATAGCACGTTAACGACCACAAGGCACTCGCATGTTGCTAAACACATTGGCTAAGCATTCAGGGCCTTATTTATTTACTATTAATTTTCCTTGATCATCTTTTTTTCCCCCTCGATTTCCCATCCAGCAACCATTTTTTCCTGTCCTCCTCCCCACCACAGAGCCAAAGCCCCAACAGTCCCCATGGGCTCCTGGCATTCCTCAGCTCCTGGAAGAGCTGTCTTCCAGATTCATACCAGATCTGAATCCTTGACACCATACTGAAAACATTACAAATCAAAACGAGTTCTTAATTTTCTCCTGGAAGACTATTCCATGGATATACTTCTGAACAGCACTGCTAAAAGCCCGTCCACTGGTGTGTTTCTCCCCAGACAAAGCTTCCAAGCGCTGTTCAAGCACTGCTCCTTTTAAACAGCTACACAATAGGCTTAGCTGGAGGTGAGAAAAGTTAGGAAGGCAGAGGTCCATGGAAATGGTCACAAACACCATGCTACGTGAAGCTGCCGTGAAGCACTCTTCGGTGACTTTGCAATTCAGGAGCAAGCAGAAAACTATGAATGCTCTCAATTTTTCTTGCAAAGGGAGCAAACTATTGTCAGAAGGACAGCTGCTAATCTCATGTGCCTCTTGGCCAAGTTTCCCAAACATCTGGCACCACTTCTGAATCTCCCAGCTTGAGCTTGACTCACCTCTTCCTCATTCAAACTCCTACCTCAGCAAAGCACTGGGGAAACACCAACATGGCGTCTTCTGGACTGAATATGAAAAAGTTGAAGACATGTGAGTCATCTGTGCAGCGATGACTGCACAGCCCAGGCCACCTCATTGCCTCCCTCTCACAGACCCATGTGCACTGAGGAGCAGCCAGGAGATGATCTGCCAGAGCCCACATAAATGGGATCTTGAGATCAATGACTATCCTCCTGCCTGGCAGTGACTAGGGGTCAGACCCAGGTCAGTGTACACCATCAGCTGCTGCCAGGACTCCCAGGAGGTCACTGGAGTCTTATGACTTCCACTGCCAAAGGCCAAGGCCATCAGAGAAGGAATCAACATGGATATTTTCAACCACTGAGGTAAAAGCCATCTCCTCCTTGTTGCAAGTATGCCCCAGACCTGACTAGTACAGAAGGATGGACAATCTGGTAGTACAGAAGTATGGACAATGCTAAAGCCACCTCTCCACCACCAAAATTACTTTTTCCAGACAGCTGCCAAAGAGCAGTGCTGAGAAGGTCCTTTGTGAGCAGCAGACTAACCATCCCAATTTTCAACGAAAGGACAACCTGATTAATTTTCAAAAGAAACTAAACAATCTACACAATCCATAGGTGTGGTCACCCTACCAGAGAACTGTTCTGACTAGGCCAGAAAGGCCACAAACAGCCTTTCCAGAGACTCTAGCTACTCAAGAGAAGAAAAACCCTACACTTGCATACAAAGTTCAACAACATGGAGAAGTTGGGACGTTCCTTCCTCCAGACACAGACCTGTCCCTGGGGAAATGGCTAATCCCTTCTAAACTCAAGCAGTCGTATCTGCAGATTGTCCATGGAGAAAATTATCCACCTCTGTTTCAGCGAGATAGCAGGCTGGATTTTCCACACTGGCTATTATCTCAGAGAGCAGCAGATAATGACAAAGCTTCTGGACAAGGAAGCATGAAAACATAGTCAACTCAGCCAGGAAATTATGGCTGAGACAGTCTGTACATTGCTGCTGTTCCCAGCGTAACTCTGTCCTGGGCATCATCCAGGCGGTGGATACGTGCATGAGGGGACCACCTACATTGTACATTAGACACAGCCATCAGCTCCACCAGCCCCGGCTTCTAACTCTACCGGTTACAGTTTATAACTGCAGATATGCCTGCTTGCAAACACCTACTGCATTTTCTAACAAATTTACTATAAAATATAAAAGGTGGGGTTTTTTCCTTCACCCAATAAATGAGGAATGGAAAATCTTAGATAAGAATTGTAACTAATTTTTTTAAAGGGCCAAATTCTCCACTGATGTAAGCTGGCACCTCTCCATTGACTTCAATGGAGTTGTGCCAGTTTACATCATCTGATAACTTAGCCCAAAACTTCTAAATCTATTCGCTGTCATTTTGCAAGTGCCAAATATGGTTTATTGCAGAACTGGTTTCAGCACAATGATATTTTCCACCAACGCCACTTCAAACGTCATCTTACTTTCTTCTATCCCATGACAACACACTTCTCTCATTAGATAGAAAACCTTGGGGATTTAGTAGAAAAAGGAAAACATTCTCTGCGCAACAGAAAGGACATTTAACTGCGTTTTAAAGCTGCGCTGACGGCTGCGAGGCCGCTGCTGCTGTCGCTGTGCAGTCCTAGCTGCTGAACACGGGCAGGCAGCTCCTGAGACCCCTTCTCCGTGCAAGGCCCTGGTTAGACGGGTAGCTGGGTGTTTGTCTATCACAACGCGACAGCAAAACAGGTGAGTAAAGAAGGTATTTACAAAAATGCCCAAAACCACCTGGTTAACGCAGAGAATCTCTGCAGGGGGATGCTCACACCTTCCGTAGCGAGCACGTTAGTCTTTTTGATTGAAGCTGGCAAATCTGAGCCTTCTGCGTCCACACACTCCCATTTAGGCCAGTTCTAGATGTATGTTTTGGATCACTCGGCTACTCCTCTATTATTAAATGACAAATTTGGGACAATAAAGCCACCTGCACTGCAGATCCAGCTGAAACGATTTAAACAGCCACTGCCCAGGAAGCAAACAGACCAGCCTCTGCTTACCACCATCCAACTGTAAAACCAGGGTAACTTAATTCACGTTGCTGGAGTCACACCAATAAAATGCAGAGAAACAGAGAAAACAACCCGACCTAGAGGACAATGATCCAAGGAGGATGCTCGTAGGAGGCAGCATGTCGCTGCTGGTCTATGGAAGGCTAGGACAACCACCCCATCCCCTCCAGCCAAAGCACGAACCTAGCTGCTCCTCCTGCCCGTTTGGTCCCAGGCAAGGGTCTCCCCACCGGTCCTGCTCCCCTTTCCCAAAGTGGCTGCCCCTCCTTCCTTTTACAGTTGTGTTTCTGTAGTTTCCACTTCACTG
Source organism: Psophia crepitans (assembly GCA_013399095.1). NCBI lineage: Eukaryota > Metazoa > Chordata > Aves > Gruiformes > Psophiidae > Psophia > Psophia crepitans. The sequence continues at coordinate 247,312 of VWZZ01004636.1, read as the reverse complement.
CTGCTTCTGGTGGAAATGGGCAACTTATTTTCACTTTTCAGTATATCTCAGAGACCCAACTTAAACCAGTTGACATCAGAAAACCATTTCAGAGGGAGAGGAAAGGGCTTATCCTGAAGAGATCAAAATAGTTTCACTTCAAAGAGGAACATTTCATCTCAGAAAGGCCCAAACATCTTGTTTCACCATTTTCTACATATTTTTTAAAAAAACTTTGTTATCAAAACAGCATCTTAGATTGTAAACTCCCATATGCTAAAAATTAAAACGAGTAAACACAACATTTAATAATTAAAGATAAACAGAACCAAAGCAACGTTTCAAACTGGCTCAAAACTAAACAACGTATTGTTTCACTAAAACTCTCCCCAAATTTCTGTTGCACGTTAACACAAAGAATTTTGCTTCCAGTGCTTTGGCCAGGTCACTGTGGGGGTCCCAGCAGAGGTGGTACCATGGGGGATGGCTCTGGGCAGGAGCAGGAGCACAGGCTGGAGGTGACAGCCTGGGACTGATGTTCCCATGCCCCTGCCACTGCTTTTCATGTGGAGGTGCTGGGGACTGACACTGCCGCTCGCTCGCAATCTGCATCACGCTGCCTGTCCCACATCAGAGGCACTATTGCTTCCCTCCAGCCTGCTACCAACGCCACCGCCAAACCCACCCCTGAAACGTCACCTCCAGCCTCGCAGACCGCCTGTCCTGCTGGCAGGCTCGGGCTGCAGCCGGGCAACGCCTGCAGTACGGTGGGAAGCAGCTCTGCTCCAGCACGTGGGACCCTGAGAAACCCGGGATGCCCTCTGCAGCCCTAGCATCGCACCCGCGGTTTGGGGAGGGGGTGAGCTAAGCCAGCGTGGGCCAGGCAGGACATGGGGTACCACAGCCCTCATTCATTGCCCCAGCCCTAGGAGATACGAGCTTCATTCCCAGCACTTCTGAAGTTGCACTGGGCTGCCCGTTTGTCATCTCTAGCAGAGAAGTCTTGACTCCTACACGCAGAGCACCGCACACAACCCTGCGTTTTACGAGGCTCCTGAACTCTGCAGTGCTACAAACGGCAATAGTAGAAGCAATAGCAATGTTATATGGTACTGCTGGCACTGCTACTCTGAAGCAGTAATTTAAATCCTGTAAATAACCAAGCAATTAAAAAGGATGCATGAAAAAGCTGTGCAGCAACCAAAGTAATTATACATTAGCCCAAAATGTATTTTCAGAGAATGTTTAACATTACTACTGGTATTACTATTGCTAACTAACAAAGCAACAGGCTGCCAGGGCTTTAAATAAATTAGATCTATTAGCTTTGGCATTATTCCTAGCAGCCAAGCATTAACAGTGGTGAAGAACCATTTAACATGGCTAATCACGGTAATTTTCTGCACAGCTCTGTCATAACTATTCCTTCTTCTATAACCAAGGAGCTGGAAAAAACCTGCTTTCCTGCATCAGAGGCAGGGCTCCCGAGGAAGGTTTCTTTCGTGGTTGAGGGACTCGCTCGGGCCAGGCAGAAATGACAAAAAAGAGGGCAGAAGCCAACTTCTCCATGGTGCTGACAGTTCAGGCAGGTGAGTTTTCCAGGAGGAAGCCTATACAGAGGCAATAGCCAGCCTGAGAAGCTGGGAGAGAGATTTCAAAGGCAAATTTGAAATCCTGCACTAGGTGCACCTGACAAAGTGGTTTCTGCTACCAGACCATTCCCCCAGGCCCATCTGTTTCACAAACCCTTTAGTTTGTCTCCCTGTACTGCAGCGATGCTGCGAACAACTTCCAGTGAGTTGCTTAGAGCTAATCCTCAGAAAATTCGTTCTGTAATCCAAGGATTCATCGCTATGGAAACTGCTTATAATCAGTACTTTTTATAGCTTAAAAACCCCACCATCAACAAAAGGTATTGTAACTCCAACTGATAGTTATTTCATTTCCAGTGGAGACTGCCAGCTTTGGAAAGAGGACACGGATCTTCCTGGTAATGTAAGGGAATGAATAATGTGAAAACATCCAATTAAGTTCATAACCATGAGCTCTGCTGATGTGCAAAAATGCATCTGTGACAGCATGCAGAGTGTGGTGGGTCAGCATCATGAGCGATGGCATCAGCCCAGCTCGGCCACCCGCCCACAGTAAGGATGGAGGGAAAGCCCTCCTGTGCTCTTCCCACCCTCCCAGCACAATCAAGTCATAAGGTTCATCTAATAAGATAAATAATAATTGGCACCTTTTAAAAGGCTTGATACCTTGTGGCCTGCCAGCATCGGCCAAGATCTGAGCCTTGTTACACCACCACATCAACCCACAGAGTTGATCAGCAGCTTCTCATCACAGAGAGACAGAAGAGCACATTCAAAAGTGTCCAAAATTTGAGTTGCTGGAGAAAAGCCTGAATCAACTGCATGAGTCTGCTACAGCCCGCTCGCCTCGCTTTGCAGCCCAGAGGAACTCCCTTTGCTTCTGCTCATCTCCAAGATGTGACTGTGGAGGGAAAGAGGAGGAGGATAAAACTTTACGGTACCTGTGGCAGCTGGGAAAAACACTCCAAAAACGGTGAAGAAGGACTCCCCCTGGCTGTAGTCTGGCAGCGTGTTGTTGAACATAAGCTCTTCGGAGTAGCCAACGAAGCCATGCTCTGCGAAGACATGGAAGGTTGAGAGGAGAACCTCAGAAACCACAGGGACTGCAGGAGACCCTCCAGCCTGCTCTTGGTGACCACCCGTCTAAACGCGGGCAACAGCAGCGGCTGTTACCAGGGATAGGTTAAGAGGATGAAGGTCAATTTATTTGGTGGAGGAAGAAGGCAGAGAAGAGGTCAGCGTGGTTACAAGGGTGCAACTGCCAGGGAAAGGTGCAGCAGTTCACACCAGCACACTGAGAGGCACGGCCAGGGTGGACGGCTCTCACCACGCCAGAACATGGATCATATCGAGTCCTGTCTACAAGCAAGCAAGATATCTTCCTGTACAACCTGTCCATGGAGGAAAACTGGCTGCAGGGATCAGCTAATATTTATACTTACTTATCCAAGCCACTATAATCCTTTTTCCAAATAGAGCAAAATTATGCTGCCATAAGACAACTGCATCCCTGAGCAAGCCCTCGCGTTGTATCCCGGTTCTGTGTTCCTGCCAGTCACGCTCCTGCACAGACAAGACCTGAGATGTGCCCATGCTGTGAAGCTGCTACCAACACACCCAGGTCATATGCTGGCTGTCAGTGAGCCCAGAGCCAATAAACCCTGTTTGCTGCAAGGTGGGCTCTGCCCCACAAGATCGATTTCCCAGCGGAGAAGGAATAAGGTGCGCTAAAACTGCCCATTGCTCTCTGAAGCCACCATGTGCACTTAACCTCTTAATGCCACTGCCCCCCTGCTGCTGTGTTACCTCTAAACCAGGGCTAAACAGGAGGCTCTGCATCATGACCAGCTGCCCCCCTGCCAGATCTTCTGTAGATGTTTATCGCTTTCCCAACAAGGAGCAAATGCCAAGACCTGAGCTGTGCCCAGCTCCCCACACTTCCCCCAAGTTTTTCCAAGGTCATACGCACACAAGTTTTACTTTCCAAACAAAAAGCTTTACAGAGATGGGACAGAGGGGAAAGCAATGGGTAGGGGAAAGCAATGGGTAGGGTATCAACATCGTGCAACTGGTTTACTGGGTATGCAATCGAGAATCCTGCTCCCTCATTTCACACTGGAAGGACAGGTCAAATTCTTTCACAAAACTGGATTTGTTAGGAATAGTTGAGCTCAACAGGCGATGTGCCACCAGGGCATTTCTTAGGAAAGGTTTTAGATGCTTATAGGCAGAAAAGACAACTCATGAAAAGCAGGTTAATGAATTAATGATATGTCTATGAAATGAATAATTTCATTTTCAACAGGCAAGACTGCTTTTTAGTGGAGTATCTTCATCTGTGGAAACATCTCCTCCCTGTCAGTAATCCAAATGCTCATGCCAGCCGGAGTGGGAGGTGAGCAAAGTCGGTTCCTTTTTTCCTCCTGCCACGACGATCTATTTCCACAAGACATGTGACTGCAATAATGCATTTTCTCATTAGCAGGCAGGATGTTGTTTATGGCTGCACAGGGTGATGACCAGAAATTAAAAAAAGACTCCATCAAAGCTGTCCCATGCCTCAAAGACAACACTAATGACATTTGGACAATAGATTAAACTGGAAAATTAAATCAGAGCTCCGAACGCAAGACCCATCCATTTAAAGTCTCAGAATATAACTAACCACAGAGCTTTGAAGTTGCCACAGAAAAACCCTATAGATGATAATCAAAAGTTTCCTACTACATCTGCATTCATTGTGTTGCCCAAACATGGATGGAAACACACTGACCGAAAAGGTGTCCTGCTGCTAGGCTTTTTAAAAGCACCAGCTATCTTCACTAGGAACAAGTCCCAGACGAGATTTAAAGAGAAAAAGCTCAGCGCAGCACACTGACCTCTGGACCCCACGGACGTTCTGCAGAAAGTGCAGCTTCTGGAGAAATAAAGGGGGGATTTGCATAGGCTGTACATTCCTGCAAGAGCAGACCTGAGCTCCTTCAACTGGAATTCCTGCCCACGATGGCATGGCACATGGGCCGGCTGCAAAACTCCCACCGAACTGCTCAAGGAAAATTTTGGTCCCTGGCCAAGGGATTTTTCACAAAGTATGTGCTCCTTACAGAAATGTTCATGTTTTATTACGAAAACAAAAGGGGTGGGCATCTCACCCAAGGAGATCTGCAGGCCTTCTCCAACCTGTGCTTTGCAGCAGCAGCATCAAATCTGTCTATGTTACTCTTGACAAAAGTTTGCCCCGCTGATTGTTAAACATCTCCTGTGAAGCAGAGTCTAGCCTCTCTTGATGGTTTACTCTCATATTTTCCTGTCTTCACCATTTAGGTTTCTCCTACTGCCTAACCAAAATCACCCTGTTAGAAGCTCATGATGCTATTTCTTGCCTGATCCATAAGTTATCTGCATTTTTAATAGCATCCTTTCACCTCCTGGAAAGAGTCCTCATCCTGCATTGGCACAGTCGATAGTTCCTGCCAGGCTTTGTCTTCTTCAAAACACAAATTGTCCTTTTCACGCCACTTCCCCAGCTTGCATGAGGTCATCTGGAAGTCTGACCCTCTCAGCCAGGTTGCTGCAAGCTGGGGGTCATCCACAAATTGAATCTGCATATTTTCTTTTCCATCATCCAAGCAGTTAAGGAAAATACCAAATAACACCAAACTAAAACCAGACCCTTGCAGAACCTCATCAGCCACAGTCTCCTGCTTTGTGAGCGAACCATTTTCAATGGGGGTCTTCCAATCAGGTTTTGGGGCTATGTAATTCAACGATGGGCTGATCCAAGTACTTTGTGTGCCTTATGTCTCCTTTCTCACACAAAACGCCAAGCACGCAACCAGACTACATTTTCTGTGATACCATTTTGACCATAGCACGGCCAAAGAGAGACCATGAGACCCATGAGCCCAACAGCCGACCTGCACCTGTGTATATCTGACCCCAAACAATCCCTTGTGCTCTATCCATTCATCCACTATTTCCTTTCCTACTTTATTTCCCGAAGTGTAAATCCCGGGTGGAAGAGACAAAGGCCAAAACGATGGCAGATGTTACTGGAACTGTAGAAAACGACAGCCGTGGATTTGCTGAAAGAGCCACAGGATGCGCCGACAACTCCATCCCACTTCTGCTTCCTTTCCTCACGGCTCTGGCAGGCGAGAGGAAGCCCGGCCATTCCACATTTCCCCTTTATACAGAACCAGGAGCTTTCTTGCCTAATTAAAGAAAAGTTCATCCAAATGTTACTTGTTATTGCAACTTCACTTCTCAGTCAATCGCCCTCCTGCGAAGCAAATCTCACATCCCTTTTGATCGGTTTCATGCCAGGGTTTGCAATCGCCATCAATTTAAGCAAGCTATCAGCACTCCACCGCGGAGCTAGGAACAACTCGATGTGAGTATCTCCTGGCTGCCCTCGTGCCCGTGACCGGAGCAAGTCATCTGTGACCTTTCAGCTGTCATATTAATGGCACTAATTGTAGCTGACAGGGCAATTGGGCTGAAAATCATCCAAAACAAAACAGGAATCAGCAACTGAGACCAATCGGTTAAACCAACAGAGCACGCGGTCGGTTGTTCACTGAGTCAATTATCCACATCCCATTGAAAGTGCACTTCAAAAGAACGAGCTTCGGAAGGAGGAGGGAAGGAAACGCGACAGGTCTATATTTGGCTCTCCGATCTCCAAACAAGGCAAGATGGTTTTATTCTTTCTTTTTTTTCTTTTTTTTTTGTAAGAGGATCTTTTCCTCCAGCTAACTGTTGGGTACATGAGATCCAAGCCAGATTCCTCCCTCCTCGCTCATTACAAAATGTTCGTCTGACAAATTTTGCTCTCAATTACTTTATGCAACCCCACAGCCTCTAAATCCTGCCTTTAACGATCCTGCTCTCAGTTGGCTTGCAGAGGGCTGGAGCCGAAGTGCTGTAAACAATCTTCCCAGTGTCATGCTAGAAGGAGAAGAATCTGCTTCCTTCTCTGTGCCATGTCAGCCTGATGGGAGATCCACAATAAAGAGCAGTAACAATTTATTTTCATCATTAGATACTCAATAAAAAGCAGGCAAATGATGGATTTCTCAAGCGGTCGAGCCGAAGTAAATAAACACCAGGAGGGAAAACTGACTAAGAGCAAGGTCTGAATTATTTCCATGATTTTTGACGAATTAAATCCTTCCAGTTGCCGTTATTAAAATGATGTAATAAACAACAAAAACCACCCAACACATTTCAAATGGAAGAGCTTCCACGACAAGCGTGCTCCATTCACAAGTGAAGGGGGACCACAAGTGGCTGCACATCACCCTGATGCAGGTGGAGAAAGAGGAGGATAAAGATGGCCAGGATTCTCATGTTCCCTTGCCCACCACAGATGCCTGAGAGGGAACCAGCCTTCACCCGTATGCCATCGCTGCATCCTCCCTGTACCCCAGCTGGTTTCCACGTTTGAGCTTTTCTTGCCACCTTCTCCCACCTCTCGCCCCGTGGAAGAGGGTGAAAGCAGCCCAGCTGGGTTTTGGCATGTGGGACCCACCTCAGCAGGGCGGCCCCTCCATGAAGCCCGGGGTTTTGGAACAGGACTCATGGAGGTTGGAGAAGGGGCACGAGGCAAAGTCGTGGTTACGCGGGGTCAGGTCATTATGCAACGGCACAGAGAACGACGGCGCTGCCAAGTTCCAGGCAACCTGGAGCTCATTACAGATTAGTCAAGTCTGGGCCAAATTCAATAAGCCTGTTCACAAGCTTAAGGTTAAGTAAACCCTGGCACTGAGGCAGGGGCTAAATAATGCAAAAATGGAAAACCACCTTAAGAAACAGCTCCCAGAAGATGGTCACGTATTGTGCTCTGCTTGTGATTAGAGATTTTAATTATGAAGGTGAATGCTGAAGGCTTGAAATAGTGAGATTCTTTTTCTTCTCCTGAATAAGTAAGCCCACACATTCCTGCCTGGAAGGTACTTGCTGTAATTTGCTTTCAGAAGAACAGCTGGAAGTGTTTGTCTTGCAGCACATTTCCCAGGTCTGACCCCAGCATTTTCAGGATCCTGTGTGATCTAAGACATGGAGACCCAGAGAGTAATTATATATGCTTGGCATAATTATCTCCTCTCTCTCTCTCTCCCATTTCTTCTTCCATCTCTAAACCCTTCTGGCGTAAGCTCCAAAATCCAGTTCTTCACCTTGGACACCAGCCCAAGCACACGTCTGGAGCGAGGTCATGGTGTGGGTGCTGGAGATACCCGGGCACACTGGTGTGATGCAAACAGAAATGGTCCTCACAGCCTAGTCCCACAGCTGCCACCCTCACCTGAACACACACCTCTGCAGTAAGATAAACTTTCACTCCTCACCAGCCACATGCTTGCATTTTCCTGCTCCAAACTCTCAGCCGAGGGCAAAGTACAAGCCCAGGACTTGCGACCTGTTAACTCACTGGTGGGCAAGTCAAGCCCTGTCAGGTTGGTAACTCTCAGCTGTGGTCTGTCAGATGACTGTCGGGTGGCCTAAACCAAATTAATTTCTACGTAGGTCAAAGTGCTCTACAGCAAGGAAAGAGTGAAATCCTCCCTCCAAAAGCCCTTGCAATACTAATTCTTTCCCCGCCTGCAGAAGAAGTTCATCCATGGATGGTCTGGTGGTCACCAAACTCACCAAAAGGTACTTACTACCCATAGCCTACCACACAAGAACAGTATCTTCGCTCGCCAAGGGAAAGTCGGACACGCCTGGCTTTACTGAAGCAACGCAACATTTTGATGCCAAACCACAACCTGCAATAGGTTTTTCAGCATCTCAGTGTACAATTGCAGATACAGAGGATTAACCACGCACACAGAAACTCTGGATGTGAAGAGATGGATGCAAAGCCATGAATGTTGTCCAAACCCCACCGTCTTTTTATCTTTGTGTTCCCCCCACAATACGCAGCCACGCTGTGGGTGAGGGTAGGTGCACATGCCGGAGAATGATGTGGGTCCACCTGACTGCAACCACAGCTCAGCAACGCCACGCAGCACACCCACGGAAGGTCACTGAAAACGGTGCACCTCTCCAGCGGATGGGCATCATCAAAGAGGCATTAAGAGGGCACTGGGGTCATGAATAACACTTGAATCACCTTTCCCAACAGAATAAAAAAATAAATCAGTCAAAGCAGTGCAGTTGCAAGCCCCATCCCTCCACGCACACGCTTGGCTTCCTGTGTTTGGGCTTGTTTAACACCAACATTAACAATCACATTTTCAATGCTCTTCCAAGGCTGGGTTGCTTCTGCAGCCATGCCTTTCCAACTGCCCAGCTCCAGCTCCCGAGGTCCTCCTGGTATTCTTCCCAGGCAAGTCCAACGCTACTGTCGCTGCTCCCAGGCATTGCCCTGCTGCTGCCAGCCTGCTACAGAGAAGGGGGAGGCAGAGATGTACGAGAAAAACGTGGAAAGGCTGGGAAGGAGAAGAGCGAGAGAGGAGCAGCGCTGGAGGTGGATGGAGGACAGCATGGTGGCTTTTCCATGCTACCAGTCCAACGCTCAGCTTGCTGTGGGCTGACATTCGACCTGTGAGGTGTGTGAACAGATTTTCACCAGAAAGTCCCAGTCCTCTAAGAGATGGGGAACTGGTGAGTCATGAAATTAAAGTGCATTAAAGAGGCAGAGCTGCGCTGGCAGCTATGGAGAATAAACATGACCTTTGCTGAACTCGTACAGGGATACAAAAATGTTTTAACATCTTCCAGGACATCTCCTGCCTCACCTTTGGATATACAAGTTTTGGCTGGAAGACTGAGAAGAAACAGAAGGAAAGAGAAGAGCTGCAGGGGAGCAGAGCTGGAGGAGGATGGGATGGACTGAAGAAATCGATGCTCCTGTCTCCTGACAGCTACTGCTGGACTCATCCACCCACAGGACCACAGTCACCAAACCCAGGTTGCCCTTTTCTGCAGTCCCAGTGCAACGCGTGCCCCACGTGAGTCAGTGTGGATCAGTGCATATTTCCTACGAGCCAAGAACACGTCTGCTCCAAGCAGGACTTGTGGGCAGCAGCACAGATCCAGAGCTGGAGATGGGGCACGTGCAGCCCAGCCCAGATGGAGAAGAGAAAACACAAGACTTTTGATACCTGTCCCTGTAGATTCACCCTCCGTACGTCACAAATGATGTCATGCCTTGGGTTGGTCTCACTCCTCAGGGCCACCTCCTACCTGCTGACAGCTCCCACAGCCTCAGTATTTCTGCTTTGGGAGGCTTAAACTAGGCGAGGGAAAAAATAGAGAGGAATTTTTGTGATGAATACGTACAGGTCAACGATTATGCAGGGATAAAAATGCACCTATTACGCAATTAACACAACAGCACGTGGCCACACTGACAGATCAGTGCCGAACGATTGCAGAGCATCTGCTCGAGCTGCCCAGGCACTGAGAGATGGGGGGTGCAGGAGCTCCCCGGCTCCGGCTCTAACCCACCCCAACCCAGGCTGCTGCTGGCAGCCCTAAGCACAAAGTGCTGGGAAGAAGAGGAAGAAGAGGAAAGGACTAACTTCCCTCTGTAATTTCATCCACAAATCCCAGTTAAACACATTTACTACCGAAACAGCTCAGAGCAACCGCAGACCCTGAGCTGCAGGCAGCAGGAGTAAAAGCGGCAGCTCTGCCGCTGCTGTCCTGCCCACATGGCAGGATGGTGCCAGATGAAAATTAAGCGCTGGGTACCATAGCCGGCACCTCCCCATGCCTCGCTGGCCACAGCAAGCAGCATCCTCAGAAACTCCAAACCAAAGCTGAGCAGCAAGAGGCAGCCTAGGGCTGGGAGGGGAGTCCACTGCTGGTTTTCTACTTGTGGTGAACAGATAAGCTCCTGTTTCATCATTAGCACTAGGGAGAATGTTTCAGAAATTAGGGCAAACAGCACACGTTTCAAATTCATCAGAGCTGCAAGTAGCAAGAAACAGGGTTTAGTGAAAAAAAAAAAGAAAATGGGCAAGAGGGTGGTGGGGGGAGAAAGATCAGAGAAATTTTAAAGAAAGAAGGAAAGGAGTTTCCTTGCCCAAGACTTTCTCTGCACCCATAATAAGCCCGGCAAACCCAAAATGAGAGATTATGTAAAGTCTTTAATTGAAGGAGCGCAAGCCACAGCTAAAACAATCCAAAAAGGCCAAACCCTGAGAAAGGCAACTCGAATCTCTTATCTTTTCATGGAAAAGAATGTGCTCCCTGAGATTAATGACGTGTTTACCCAAAAGGAAATCACCGCCCTTCTGAAGCAGCGAGTGTTTGTTCCTCCCGAGCCCCTGTTTTCTGCTCCAGAGCTGATCTCCCAAACCTCCCGTTTAAAGTACACACAATACGGCTTCCTGCCGCCACGGGCTCCGAGGGATCCCACCGTTAACCCTCTCCTGAAAACCACCCTCCACCACACCTGTCCGTCCTGAGCACGTCCGGCAGGGATGAAAAGGGGGTATTTACATCACGCTTCGAGCGCCGCCGGCATGGAAACAGGCATCACGCAGACAGCTGCCAGCAACCTTGCTGCAGGGGGATGAATCACCCCCGTGCACAAATATTTCGCAGCTGAGCAGACAAATTAGCAAGCGTGGAGACTGACAGTGCTGTCAAGGGGAAGCACTCACTGTCTGTCTTCCCAGCTTGCTCATCTCCGAAGTCTCCGGATGCAGCAGGCTGCCCTCTTCCCAAGTTGCTCCGGTTTCGGCAGCACGCCCTTCACCCCGGCCTGCCACAGGATGCTTGTGCAAAGAGGTTTAGCTCCGGCCATGCAATGTTTGGCCATGTTACAGGAGGCATGGAGGAGCACAGGATTTGTGCACTGAAACCCCTTAAGCGAGCAAGAAAGCCTGGAGCAGAAGTGCTGGGGGGAATCTGTTTGAGGGAACCTGCAAAAAAACGCGCCTGAGGACCATCAGTCCTCTGCATATGTGACAAACCCAAGGATACACAGCCTGCCCCTCTGGTAAATGCACTCACACTCCGTCCCGGGTGTCCTCGTGGAGCACCCCAGCCACGAGAGCCATCAGGTCACGAGCATCCTCCTCTCCCTGAAGCCAACAGACCTGCAACAACGGGTGCTGGCCAACAGCTAAAAATAGCACAAAAGGCAGAATAAACAAAGGGAGCTGCTTAAATATCTCTGACATTCACATTTAGCTAACAGGGCAATTTTCATTTGCGGGATGCTGTCACCTCTCTCAGACTGTGACGCAGCCTACGCTCCCCCCACCCTCCCCGGCCCCGAGCTCTCCCCAGCCACACCACATCTCCTGTGGGACCGGGCTGGATGGGAGGAAACACTAATTTCTGCTCAGCTCCCCTTGCGCCTGCTTTATCTCCATCTCGGCTTCTCAGGAGGACGGAGAAGTGGAAAACCACCAGCACACACAGAGCCTGCAAGCGCCCACACGGGTGGCTTCTCATCACGAAATCCCAGTGTCTCAGCATTGCTTAAACAAAGGAAAACTCAGGAATGTGCCTGTGGAAGTAGCTAGTAGAGCTGTTTGGCACTGGTTCTGTCTCTACAGGTTGGTGGGGTTTAATTATTTTTTGCAAAAAAGCCAAAAATTCGATATTTTCTGCAGGTGGAAAATCTGAAATTTTGGTTAGGAGAAAAAAGGAAGACATTTTAACACCGATATTTCAACTTTATGAAGTCCACTTATGTTTTATATTACTTCATGCTAGGCACCAGACTTGCCATAATATATAAAATCCTTCCATTACTATTTCATTTTTTTGATGCGGTATCCGCTACCTGGCTTGTTCAGCGGTATTCAAACCAGCCAGCGGAAATGGTTTTATTCGTTACAAAGAGGACAAGAAGTAAAACGTCCCTTGCTTCGCCCTTTTTCTAGGAAAATACTTTGCATCAGTGGGATATTATTATTAATTATAGAGTGGTGTTTCTTGGAAGTCATGTCCAGAGTCCCTGGTTGTGGGAGGCTCTGCAGAACTTCTCCAATGAAAAACCCCAGCTTTGAGGAATCAGAATTTAGGCTGAGTCAAGGCACAACAATTGGAGGAAAATGAACAGCATCTGAGCAGCAGCGGCGATGACACACATCCTTTGGGCTTGTTGGAGTGACCTCCTTTCTAACTTGGAGCTACTCCGTGTATTGCTTGGGACAAAGCCCAACCCACATCGATCAAATCCCCATCTTCCAAAAGAAAGCAGTTAACCAAAATGTAACATAATCCACCAGGCCCAGCCATGGTCTACAGAGTCTTCTGCCATGGTCTACAGAGTCTTCTGCCACGGTCTAGAGTCTTCTGCCATGGGCTACAGAGTCTCCTGCCATGGGCTACAGAGTCTCCTGCCATACTCATGGCTAGAGCATCCCATACTTCCAAGTTATGGATATATTCTCCAGATGACAATGGTATTTCAAAAGAAAACTATTCTGTTTGTTGATTTTTTTGATTCTGTGTCCAAAACGATAGTTTGGTTTCAAGTTCAGTTTCAGACTGCAAATCAAACTGGAAATCAAACAGTGCTTGATTTTGGAAAGGTTGAGCAAGACATTGTCACTTAAAAGGATTAAAAGCATTGGGTTTTGTTTGTTTGAAACTATTAATTAGATTCAGTTTAAATCAGAGAATACATTTTCCCTCCCACAATCACATTTTTCAACGAATGCTTTTCCCTTTTGAGTAGAAAAGAAATTCAGCAAGAACCACCGGGCCCTTGTCCAGGCCAATGAAGGTACAACCAGGCTAAAATCTCTTACCTGCAGCAAAAAAAGGCCAAAAATTGTTAAAACAAGCCAGCAGAGAAGACGATGAGCAGTAGGTAAGGACCCATGTCCCACACAGTTTTCTCTTTAGCCTAGGAGATGAATGCCGAACTAGAAGTGAAGCAGCTGGAGAAAGAAACTACTATCTAGGAAATATCTTCATGAATTACATCCCTAAATAAGGAAAGCTGATTCAGGGCAAAGCTGAACTGTGACTTAAATTAAACACCGGGGAAATGAAAAAAGAGGAGGTAAAATGTCTCCATCATTTGAAAACAATTATGTAGTGGCACCAAAAAAAAAGAGGGGGGAAAAAATCAATGCAATTAAATAAAGCTGTCCCAATTAAACACAGCAATGGGGAGAGACGGAGAGATCATGGGATGATATATATCTTCCTCAAGCCAGTTGGTTTTGTAAGGGCTCCAGCACTAAACAAGGTGCTGCTGAACGGAGAGCCTGCATGGGAGGTTTTATGGGGGGAGCGGGTGGGGAAAGCCCATGTGAAGGCTGTATCTAACAGGGGACAAACCCAGCCAAGGTATTTCAGGATTTATTTAGAAGCTCTAGGAAGATGAGCTTAGCATCACCTCGCAGGGAAACAGCAAAGAAATTAAAGGTTAAATCAACCGTGTACAAAATCTTCTGTATAGATCAGGAGCAGTAGTACTTACTAGGCAAGTTTAAGCCTGTAACGACCTCAGCAAACCCTCTCCTGCTCCAGGGATGGACCTGGGCCAGCTCGGCCCTGAGAGCACCGAGCAGTGGCACATTTTAGGGTGTCAGATGAGGCCAGGACCCTCCTCCTCCTCGGCAGCACATAGCAGAGGGAAGCTCGCTCCCACTCCCCCCATGGCCGCTGGGACAGCACAGCCTGGAGAAGACTGAAGAGAAGCACAAGAGGTCTTCCAAGCAAAGTGCTTTAATGCAGAAAGGAAGAAAATTAGTTGGCCCCCAAGTCCTCAAGAGACCCAAAGCGGTGGGTTTTGGCTCCGGGAAAGGGGGGGTCATCCTGAGACAGGGTCCCAGGGTCCCCAAGGATGTGGCAGATGATCCATCACTGGAAATTTTTAAGAGCAGGTTAGATGCACATGGCATCCCCAGCGCAGCTGGGTGGGTGCAGGAGGGCAGGGACCCAGGGGCCCTGGGGTCTCCTCCCCCCTTCCTTACCCATCTCCTGGGAGATGTTTTACGGCGGTGGGCTCAGAAATCCCGCCTGGCCTCAGCGCAGCAGGGCCACAGGGATGCCAGCCCCGGCCCCTGGTGAGCAGCCGCTGTTCTGACACCTCGAGCATCCACTGGCAGGATGCTCCTCAACCAAGTCCTACTGCTGGGTGTCCTCCAGCGAGGAGGGAACATCATGAAAACCTACCTACAAGCAGGGCAGCAAAGTGGAACCATGCAGCAAAGTTACATCTCAAGCTTTTTTTATATTTTTTTTTAAATAAACTCCTTTAAATACCTACTTCAGAGAGCCTGGACAGAGCGGCGCAGCTTTCCTCTCACTATCTAAATAAGGCCCCTAACAATGTTATCACTTTTCAAAACACATCTGTCCCGCAGCTCCTAGCCCAGACAATTGGCAGGTAACCAGTTAATAAATGTCTTCGCCAGACTGTTGAATAGGCTGGCCCCGGCTCAAGAGTGATGTCAGGGCCATTCAATGCGCTATAATTGGAAAAACCTGGGGAAAGCAATCCCATGTTTTTTAATAAATAAAGAGCGTATTAGCAGCCTCCTGCTTTTATTCACCACGGTGTCTACCTTGTTCGGTAGCAAAGTGGGATTTTTTTTTTCTGCTGCCGCTCGCTCGGTGATTTCTACTTGGAATTTGATGCCAGTTTCCAGATGTGTCTCAGGCCAGGAAGTCAGCAATCAGCCTGGATAAAGCCACTGGGATTAGCTGCAGATCACCTTTTGACACACACATCCTTCCTGCACCCTCTCTTATGAAATTGGGGCACACCCCTTGTGCCCAAAAATAAAATAAACCAACCCAGAGCCAAGCAAATGCCCCTGATTAGGATGCCTTGAACTCTTTCATATTAAATACATGTGGGAATATATTTAAATTATTCAATCCATCAAAGCCCCGGAGGCACCGTTTGAGGGATCTTTACAACACCAGAGTGTTCATATACATAAATCACTTTACCAATTGCAGGTTCCCTGTCTGCTGGAGCAGTCCCAGGCGACGCTCATCTCCCAGAGCTCCTCACCAGTGGTACCTACAAAGAGCATCAGCTCACCTGGCTTGGCCACACAAAGCCCCAGAGGGATGAATCCTCCAAAGGACTCACCCTTGGAGGAAGAAGTGAAGATGATAAATCAGTTTTCTGGGCTCTGTGAACAACTTTGGGAAGCTGCAGCCCGAGCGGATGACATGAAGGATGGGTTTTGCATGGAAAATAATCCCAAGCAGAAGCGCTCTGACAGCAACGCACCTTTCAAAACTCCCCGCAACCCTGAGAAACGAACTACTCAGATTTCCCAGCAGCAGAAGAGGGGCTCAGCCCCACGCAGCCGGGCTCCACACTTGCCCCAGCCACGTGGTACCGTCTGCTGCCGGACAGTGGGGATCCCAGCCCAAGGGGACCCAGCAATTGAATTCCCAATGAAATCATTTATTCCCCACCACCACCCCGGGCATTTAAGAGGTTGTTGTCAAGCGCCTTTTGCTCCTGTTGCGATTCCTTTTATCTGCCCAACAAAGGGCAATCAAATTAACACCAGCCCTCCCCCCAGTAACCACCCCCCCACGCAGTCCCACGGCCGCTCTGCTGTAACAGGGCACCTGAGAGCCGCTGCCAAAACAGGAAAGCAGGCGCCGAATCGAAAGGGAGTATTTGGGAGTCACCCTACACAAAAATTAGCAGAGATATGCTAGGAAAATAAAAGAGTGGGCATTAACGGCGGGCTTATCATCTTTTTCCGTGACTCTAATGTTCAGGACGTGAAGAGGACAAAAATTTTCACATACTGTTCTGAGGAGCAGGTCACAGAGAGGAGCATCTTCTCCTTTACGTTCACTGCTCTCCCCAAAATAACTCAGGCTGATTTTGAGGTATGGACCTCCAGAATTAAAACGCAAACATACGCAGGCCAAGAAAACCCTGCATTGCTACGACGCAATCGTGTGGCAAGTGCTGGCTCTTGGTTATGGGTTGAGAAGTCAAGCGCTGCCTCATTTTAACCCACCCGCATTAGGCTTGGTAAAAGCAGTAAGCTGTGCCCAGGGAGAAAGAGAATATGGATGTTTTCCATCCCGAGGAAGGAGCACGGGGGTCTCCATTTCTGGAGGTGGGAGTGAACTTCCAGGTGAGTGGCCAGAGACAGCTCGGCAAGGCTGGTTTTCATAGAGCACAGCGAGCCCCCCTCCTCACTGCCCACCCCCGGCCAAGATCCCAGCCTGGGACTGTGACCCATCCCCAGGGAAAGCGCCAGCCAGAGCCAAGGGGAGGATTTAGGATTAACTCCAAAAAACCAGCCAGTTCCACCCCACCCTGCAGAAAGGAGCAAAAGCCCTCGGGGCCAGGCAGAGGGACGTGGCAGGGAGCTCCTGGCAGGGAGCAGGCAGGCCTGCCTGCAGTCTCAGCGGGGTGGGCAGCATCTGCCCCAGCAACCCAGAGCACCCCAGTCTGCTGGCGCCGCTCAGCCCCAGCCCCGGGCTGCAGGAGCCCGGCCAGCTCTCGGAGCAGGAGTGAGCCACAGCCATAGAGCGAGGGGAAAAAAAAAAAAAAAGGAGAAAAAGCAGCGGGAAGCCCTGCTGAGAAGCCCCCTTTTGTGTAAACACGCTCCGTCCTCAGACTAAAAATAAAGGCAAACCACAGGAAGGGAGTGAGTGCTTGGACAATATCCGATTTGATGTGTGCCTGGGTGTGAGCTGAGGGAATGGGGAGAAGAGCAGGGGACTCCACCCAGCGCAACCACACAAAGGCAGCCGCTTAAGACCTTCAAGATGGACAGGCATTCCTGGAGATTGTTTAAATCCAAATAACTGCTGCTTGGCAGATGCGCAGCCCTGTGGTATGTGCGCTGCACTTGGAAACGTTAAGTGAGGGACAAGGCTGCCATGGCAGGAGCAGGAAAGGCAGGACGACTGCACGAGGTCCATTTTACAGGTTCGGAGGCTGAGACCTGAGGCTGTGAACTGAAACCCTGTAAACCTGTCATAAAACAAAGCAGCGACCCAGACAAGATGTCAGCTGAAATCTTTCCAGCTCACAGATGTGTCCTCAAAAACTACCTCTCCCTTCCCATCTCAGTCACCGCTGCAGCCAAAGAGCCAAACCCAAAACCGCACACACGTGAAGGCTGCGGAGAGCTGATCAGCTGACCATCCCAAAAGGCTCTCAAATGCTTCCGCGGGTCCTGGGCTCAGGTGCACCGCACCCTGCCATTGCCATCAGCTGATTCTGGAGGCTGGAGCTTCACTGACGTCTGCATGTCACACCCGTGGCCTTCTTGCAGGAGGGATGCTTTGCTGATGGGTGCAATCACGCCCAAGAGACAAGAAAGCGTGCAAGGCAGCGTGAGGAGGCTTCTTGAAGGCCAGCACTCACCGTTGGTGCTGACACACCACTCAGAGGCCTTCTGGGGAAATGCAGGACTTGGGAGGAACCAACCATTCAGTCTAGCTTAGCCAATTCTCTCACGTAGAAGCCATCTGCAAAAGGAGAGGAACCCACAGCAGGTCCCACTGTACAGGCAGCGCTGCTCTGTGGTACTGGTGTTTGGGGCTTGGATCTGGCCACCATCAGCCTGATGTTCTTCCAGGCACTGGAAACCCTCCTCTCCTTAGCCTGCCCCAGCTAAACTGCAGCATCTGCAATGCTCAATCGCCTCGTTTCCCTTTCTTTCTCTATTTTCTGTCAGAAGAAATGACATAGAGCTCGGCAGTGGAGGAAATCAAAGACAACTACGTTGACCTCAACTTGGACATGTTTCCTGCTGACGTTTGTATTTCTCTAATTTTCTCCTCCTGGTCCCATGTTCACTTTCCTACCACCAGGTCTCACCCCAAGTATTTGTCTTCTCTCCACTATTAGAAAGGTCTCTAGGTCCGCATCAAAGGTCTCCTCTGAGCACCACTGAAATGCAAACCCCCAGTTTCCTTTAGAAAACAACTTCCTATGAAACGCAGCTGTTTGGAGCAGGTCAGTTGCTTTCTCTGCAAAACACACCACACCGAGCACGACCATCCTCCCTTCGTTTTCATTTGCAAGTGTCTGCTGAGACTGCTACCGGCTTCCATGGGGGCACTTCTTATATGCTAAATATAAAATGCAAATGCCTTTCCACAAGGCTCTCGTGGAGAAGGCAGTGGCTGCTGGTGCAGCAGCTTCTGCCCCCACCCCACCATCCTTGCCCACTGTACCAGCAGCACAAAATGACACCATAGTGTGAAAGGACAGCCACACCACCGGCACTGTGAACACCTACGGGACTCACCTCCCACCGCCCCACTCAGTGGCTGAATCCTAACTAAATCAAAACCAAAGATCTTTCCTTTGACCTGACTTTAGCATGTCACTTGCAACCCCCTATGGTGCTGCTGGACACAGAGGAAGGCAAGAAAAAGGTGACACCTTCTGTTTACTTGGCTAATTACACTTCATTATTGCTGGAGTGGCCACTGCAGCACTCATGGACCTCTTCCACCACAACTCCCCATGTCTTGAGATGTGTTTCCCTGCAAACACCTCCTGGGGGTGAGGATGGAGGGAGGGGAAGGGGGCTTGGGGTGCACGTAGGGCTGCAGGTGGGACCCCTGAACCTCTGCCTCGCCCCAGCTGGAGCTGCCACTGCAGGCTGAAGGCAGGCTGGGGAAGGTTAATGGGAGAGACTTGCACCCACAGCTCCTTGAAACCCCAGCAGTCACCTGCCCCAGCTCACCCAGCTCCCTCCTCAGCTCCCCAGCGTGGCCCTGGGCAGCAAATCCAGGGGTATGCTGCCTGGGGCCAGCACTGGTGGCACAGCTCACCACAGCCAGGGTCTAGGTGGTCTCAGGGGTCTCTGGGGAGAAGATTTCCTTAATACAGTCACAATCCCCTGTTTTTGTGGGTACAATGGTTAATGTGGGGTTAGACAGCTGACGGCTACAAAGAGTTACTGCTAATGCAGCCGCTCTCTGTTGTTAGAAAACCTCTGAGTGCAGCACAAGTATAACAAGCGCACCAATTGAGAGCCTGATTCCTGAGGCTGAACACCTTAATTAATACGGCACCTTAAGTCATACTCTGGAAATACTTATTCCTTGCAAAATTACGGGTTGCCTCCACAAGATCAGTACCAAAGGACAGGGGATGCGTCTGGACATGCTGAACTCTACATCAGCCCAGATGTGCAACTTTACAAAGACACCTAAGGAGAAAGGCACAGGGGATTAACGCCTTCTGATCTCAGTGTGATGAATCCCCAGTTTTACCTGGATCAAGGTGTGTAAAGGACCCAATGACAAAGTCCAGTGTCGAGACGGCCAGCAGAAAGAGCAGCAGGAGCTGGAGCCTGATGATCCACTTCACCCCAGCCAGGTTGATCCCCAGCAGGCCCAGCAGAACAGCCAGGGAGATCCCACGCACTGCCCAGATGTTGCTGAGGCTCAGGACATCTGCGATGGACTCGGCAAAGCCAGTGATGTACATGGCACCTGCAACGCACTGAAGGACAGAGCTCTGTGAGTGCCCCCTGGGAGAACAAGGATTCCCACCCACAGCCCCCATGCCAGGCCGGGGGTCTCTGCTCAGACAGACAGACATCTGCTGTCATGTCACTCTGGCCTCTGGGGACTGAACCTTACAGCTGTAAGTCAGCACACCTACTGCTCGGGTAAGCAGAGAGGGCTGGGCGCTAGGGCCAGCGGCCCGGCAGCTTTCCCCTGGCTTTAAAATGTGCCCTCCACTAATGCTCCAGGAGAAACCATGCTGGCTTCTCCAAAGGAGAAAAGGATGAGTCAGCCTCTAAGTTTCTTCCCTTCTCCTTCTCTGAAGGAAAGGGTCCCGGTTCAACACCTGCCTGCAGGACGGCAGTTTGCCTCCCCCTTCGCTGCCTCCCCGGGGTTATTTTTAACTCCGTGTTTAGCTTGGATGTAAAGCCTGATGTTTCAGCGGCTCCCCATGTCGTTGCCGGAACAGAGCCCGCACTGTTGAGGAGAGCGCGCTGCGCAAGCCGTGCCCCCCAAGCCCCCGGGAAAGCCGCGCGTTTGTCCTGCTGCAGGGCAGGACACGCGCTCTGCCCTGCGTGGCTGAGAGTCTGCAGGGCGGGACATCTGCAGCACAGATTCAGGCCTCAAACCCCGCTGCAGGGCAGCAATCCCAAAACAGGACACTTCCCTCCAGAGGTTCCCACCAGCCGACATTTCAGCAACAACCCTTTTCAGTGCACGGTGTCCCAGGTGAGGGCACCCAGCTGCATGCCGGCACCTTGGGGCCTGCTCCCCCACCATCCCCGTCCACGGATGAGGGATGTGCAGCACAGCTCCCACACAACTGGAAGGGAGAAAACCCCCACCCAAGCCAGCAAGAGTCAGAGCAGACCCCTTCTTCGCTGCAGATCCCCTTCGGGCTGACACAGCACTGCTCCACTGAGGGTGTTTGGGATGACCGGACCCACACCCAGGAGCAGCAGGTTCATCCACAGATGGGATTCAGCTGTTCAGAGTCAGAGACCTACAGCTTGGAGATCCTGGAGAAGTTTTCACTTCCATCATAGACACCTAGGTGACCTACACCTGAAAGTCTCTCTCCTCGCTTGCAGCCCCACCATGAATGTCTCCACCAGAGAAGTCTCAGACTCTCCAAGGTAATTCCCAAGTAAGTGGGTGTATTCTTGTTTACCCATGTTCATCACGGTCCACACCACCACTGAGCGGGCCACACACATCCTACAAGGGTGCTCCCTCTGGAAGACAGGTCCCTCCCGAGCTAGCAGAGGATGACACCCCACACTGGCACAGCTCAGCTTGGGGCACCCACAAAAACTGCACTTGAGACCTGAAGTCAAAAACCCCAAACAGAATCTAACTCTGATAAAAACAAGGTGGAGTTCTTGCCTCTCACATGAAGAAAAGCCCTGGAGACAGAAAGCAGTACCACCTAACCCCAGCTCCCTGCACCTGACCAACACCAGTTTTTGAGAGAGTTAGGTTTTCTTCACTAAGTAAGTTTTCTTTCTTTTCACGCCAAGGATGGCAACATGCAGGAAGGACACTCCGAGGGCAGCAGAGCAAAGAGAGCCTCTGACAGCCTCAGCACCACAAACCTCCTTGAGGTCTTTCCTCCGACGACCCACGAGCAGCAACAGCAGAACGGAGGAGCCAGGAGCCCACAGCCAGCCACAGCCCAGCAGCACTGTGGCACAGGCTGGTTTCTCATCAACCACCCACCTTGAAATCAGAACTGAGCTCTGGGCTGAAACTTGCAGAAATTAGTCCTTTATGGTTTCTGCACACTTTGCTGGGCGAGGAAGAAAGCTGCTTTTCAACACCCAGACAAGTGCTGCCGTTGCCTTTGCTTTTGCGATTTTAGCGCTGGACCCGGGAAAACCTCCGCTTGCACAGACAGGTCTTACTGCAAACTGCTCCAGGAAAGGAGACTGCAGAGAAGAGCACCAAACCCCAGCCTCGTGGTTACAGCAGTGGTGACCAAACACCCATCGGTCTCCGTAGGACCTGGGAGAGGTGGGCTGGATCATTTAGGGCAATCTAATTAAGCCTCTGCTCTGGAGCATCCTAGGACAGCAAAGCCCAGCTGGATCTCAACTCACCTTGGCTGATGCAGCAGGAGTCCATCTCTCTCTGCAGCAGCCCCAGGGCACTGAGCAACCTCTCACCTCCCAAGGCATCGGCAACTCACAGCCAGTCATCCCCCACTCACCCCAGTCAGACCAGGGAATGGGGAAGACCCCAACTTCTGGCTGGACTCGCCTCACGACAGAGGTCACAGCGCTCCGTGAGCAGCTTGCAGCAGGGAAGCTCCCTGCAGCTGGTGAAAAGCACGTTGGGCAGAAAGCACGGCCAAAGAGAAGGGAAAGGCATCACCCTTCGGGAGCAGGCAGAGCGTTCCTAAACGAGCTGCCAGCTCCCACCCCGCAGCCCCCTGTGCGCACGGGACTCCTAGGCAGGGGCCGGGGCTGCTGCAGCCCAGCTTTTACGACCCTCAGGACAGGCTGCAACCTGATTGCTTTCCCAGGCAGGGTCCGCTCCGAGCGCGAGAGTGGAAAATATGACAGGAAGGATTCTCACGTGTGGCCCATTTCCGTGTCTTGGCTTGTAACCGCGTTCGGTTTGTATTTTATGGACACCTGCTTTTAATCTGGGGTGACAGGAGAAGAGGGGATTATTTTTGGTTCGGGGTTTTTTAAGGGTTTTCGGAGATTGCTGCAAGCCAGTCAGTTAAAAACAAACCTCAATAAAAACACTTCTCTGCTCGCCACATTTTATACTGTTCATAACATCTTTGCAGGGGGGGTGGGGGTTAAGTTACTGCAGGTCTAAGAGATTACTTTCCATTCTTTATCACTTGTGCATTTCAGTGCTTCACCGCAACAGCTCCTCAGGGCCTCTCAGAAAACACAGAACTGTGAATTTTGGATCTCAAGAAGTCAATTAGCTGTGGTCCTTACTGCTGCCCAGCTCTCCTCTCATACCAGCTCCACTTCTGCTGGCACCCACAGAGAAGCAGCCAAGGCTGGCCCAGTCCCTCAGGGCATGGAGAGCATGCCGAGGCCAACCTGCTGGCCAACAGCCGCTCGCTCTGCTTTAGGTGGGCACCCTGGTCTCTCCTGCTTCGCTTTAATTTCAGTCTCTTACCAGCAAGGGCATGTCACAGAATCCTAGAACGGTTTGGGTTGGAAGGGACCTCACAGCCCATCTAGTTCCAACCCCCTGCCATGTGCAGGGACACCCTCCACTAGACCAGGTTGCCCAAAGCCCCATCCAGCCTGGCCTTGGACACTGCCAGGGATGGGGTGGGACAGCCACAGCTTCTCTGGGCAACCTGTTCCAGTGCCTGGCAATGGGGGTAATTTGGAATGGGAGGGCATGTCCTCCATGGTTCACTTGCTCAGACACCCAGTTCCTCCACCGCTGTGACCCATGCCAGACAGTGTATTGCCATGCACAAGCTTGGAGCAGGGCTGAATGCCCCCTTTGGTGCTCTCTCATGCTGTCCAGCATGCTGGAGCATTACTCGGATTTTACTTGGAGCATTACTTCCTGCAGCAGGAAAGCCCAAGATTAATATCTGCATTGCAAAGTTTCTAAATTTTCTTTAAATAACCTTTTTTTTTTAATTACCTGGCCAAAAATATAGAGAAGGCCAATGGTCCCCCCAACTTGACCTCCAAGGACAGTAGAAATCATGGAGTAGACTCCTCCACTGCCGATGCTGCACTTCTCACACACCCCAATTCCAGATAAGACTGTCACCAGAGCAACCAGGACGACAAAGGACACCAGAAACATGCCCATCACAATGCCAGTGTTTCCCTGGAAAGAAAAAAAAATAAAAAATCAAATAAAGATCAACTCACACCAACTCTGTTGAGACAGAAAAAGGACCTATCCACTAGTGATGGATGAATCTGGAGTCACTATGGATCAAAAGAAAAAAACCACACACACGCACCCCTGCTTACCTAATTAACACAATTGATGGCCAAATTTACAGTTCCTGTTAGAACCCCTTTGAAGAAGACCTGCCTCGTCCTGGGGCCAGACAGACCTTTGCATGAGCAGGTTCTGCTCCATCACTGATGAATCACTGATTTTGTCCTCTGGTTTAAAAAAAATGAGGTCAAGCAATGATTCAGCCACCATGGGCAGGGGATCACCACCTATGTGCACGTTTCAGAATGACATGCTCAAAAAAGAAAAAATCCACTTTCACAACAAAGAGTAGTTTCAAGATTGAACCTCTGGGATTTGCGACACCCGATTTATTAACAGCATCAAGCTCACAATTTAATTTTTCAGAACATTTACCTTTAAAAGCTCTGACCCTCCCAGACAATAAGATACCAAAGAACAAAACCCCAAAGGCAGCACAGAGTGGCAGATAAATAACACTCCCAACACCAGCGCACGCCGGGCCTTATCTGCAAGATGTACACCGAGTGGCCGGCGGCTCTCGCTCTCCCAGGACTAAGGGGATTTTTTTGCAGAGGATTAAAAAACCCTTTCTGCTGCTCGGGGCGGAGGGAGGGCCCTGGGAAGAGCTGCTGCACCAGCCATGGTCCCACTGTGGGGTGAAGAGCAAAAGCCTCTGCCCGGACCCAGCTGCAGGTCCCTCTGGGCAGCTTTAAGGGCCAGTGTCACCCCTGGCTTTGGGACTTCAGTTTGCCATTTAGTGTGGATTTTCAGAAAGAGAAGGCGCTTAGTACCTCCAAGAGCATTCAAGCACCCCTTCTGAGCTTGGGACCTTCCAACTCTCTTGCACACGGCTGTAATTTATTTTCCACGGTCAAAGGTTTTCTCATGTGCTCCAGCCCACCTTCCCCTGCTGACAAACCACCCACCAGTGCACGGTCAGAAACCTCCAGTGCCCAGCGCTTCGGTAACGTCTGGTTTCCCTTCCCCTGCCTTTACTCACACTACAGGCCACGGCCACGTCCCTCCTTTCCAACCTTGCTCCTGCAATGCTCATTTCTGAGGTCACGCTAACCTTGATGGGGCTTGTTTATCACCAGCACTAAAAGGCTGCTTCTCAGCTTTGGGGCTGGTTGAAATCCCAGATTTTTTCTATTTTTTTTCTTCTCTTCTTTGTGAAACAACAGAAACCTATCCAGGATGTTGCTATCATCATAAAATCCTATTTTGGTTCAGCATCCCGCTGCCTTTGACAGGGGCTTTATCTGGTCAGTGGGGAACAGAGCCAAGGTTTGCTATAAACGCAGCTGCTGCCCGGGTCAGCACTACAACCCAATACTCCTTTTTAAAAGGACAATTGTTCTTTTTCTTCAGCAGCTTACCCTCAGGTTAAATGGGTTAATAAATCTGACATGCTTCAGTTAAAAAAGAAGAAAAGAAAAAAAAAAAGGCAGACATATGCAAACACACACATAGCCTTGGGCTTTTCCAGAATTTGCTGGTGGCACCAGGCTACGGCAGCAGCTCGTCGATGGGCAAGCCAATGGTTCCCGCAGAAGAAAGGGTTAACACAAAGAGCAGGGAGGAAAGCTGGACTCACAGCAACAATAGCACGAAGAGAAAGTGGGAAGAAAGAGCCCCCATGAAACACTGATGCTGTTTATGCATGCGCGCTGGAAGGGGTTAGTGCAGCCCTACAATAGCTGTTGGCAAGATTAGGATCTCCTGGAACTGCAAAGCTTTACCAGCCCCGGCTCTGGAAATTTATAGTAAAATCCTGACTCTGCGAACGGCTCATCATCTGAGCGTCTTCCGCCAGGGGAGCTCGCTGCCAGCCCCGACTTCGCCTCCCTTTCCTTTAACGCGAGCTCCCAGCTGTTCCAGTCCTTCCTTTATTTACTGGCTTGATTTGTATTTGCATTCACAGTACTTGCTTTCAAAGGAGATGTGGAGAAAATAAGATCAGGAGGAAAAGGGAGCTAGGAGAATCATCCTGACCTTTCCACCACCCTGACTGCAGCTCCCCTCAAAGCCTCCAGCAAAGCCATTTTCAACAGAGTGCAAGTGTCTTCCTGCTCCTTTTGGGAGACGTCCACCATGCCTGTGACACGAACTCATGCCCGTGACAGGAACTCTGCCTAAAGCTCAAATTCCACCTGTCCCTGGAGGAGCTTTCCTTCTTCTAAGGGGAAATTTTAAGGGACAATATAACGTTTTGCATCAGGAGAGGAGCAGAGACACTCTTCCGGGCTCCAACCCTTGGTGAGATACAATTCTGGGCTCACAAGTGGAAGTCCCTTTGATAGCGATGACAATGCCACCTTACTGAGGATCACCATTCAAGACATCAGGGACTCCAGTACTGACAAGTTTGGAGAGACCTGCTTCAGTGGTGTTGGGAAGATGGACAAGCAGCTGCAACTTTACCTGAAAAGAGGTTATTTCATCTCAACAGTACAACACAAGGGTGTCCCTGGTCATTGTCAACATTGGTTGCTGTGTTCTCATTTTTGTCTCCTCAAGCTAAAATAGGAAACCACTTACAAAGACCACTTCAGCTTTCCACTTTAGTGGAATTTTTTGAAATGCTACAAAATACCAGATGATGTAACCAGCTCACTGCCTGCAATGAGCAGCACAGAATCCAAATCACCTGAGTGATTTGATACTGAGATGCGAGGTAAGGAAGTGAGGAGGCAAATGCCTATTCACATGTTCAACCAAGTCAACACTCACTCACCACGAGCCATCCTGTCCTCAGAAAAAGAACCACTCCAAAAATATTGATCATGCAGGAGGTGAAGACGCCATCCCATGTTCCAAAAAGAACTGGCTCCCACACAAACAGCTGGATCTTCCACCAGGGCTTGGTCTGTGTTTGAGATACCTAGAGGAAAGAAAAGCCTTCGGTTTTACCTCTCGTGCTTTACAGGCAGGCTGCAGAAGTCAAGCAACAGCCAGCCACCAACAGCGGGATGGCCACCAACAGCGGGATTGCCACCAACAGCGGGACGGCCACCAACAGCAGCTAAGATACCACTTTGCTCTAAGTTGTCCCTAAGATGAAGGGGCAGCAGAGCTGTTGGGACCCCTGGGCCCTGGAAGAGAGGGTTCCCTGTAATAGCCTGCTTATGTTCTTATATGATAAACAGCAACAGAATCCTACTCAGCCTCAGCAAATTAACCCTGCTGATGATGTTACATGAACCAAACACACCAGTCAAGGGGTCCTTTACAGAGCCTGCAGCTATACATTGTGCTTCTCCTTCTGTCCCTGTCAAGCACCCCAGCAAGACAAGCAGGGTCCTCAGTGCGCTGGAGAAGTCTCTTAGATGAGATGACAAACCAGGCTGGACGAACTGGGACTGACAGAGTAGATTAAGATGTTCATCCCATCACACAGAGTCATCTCTGATCAGGACACTACAGTTCTAGAGGAGACTCGTGTACTTGGGGCACCAGTGAATTTTAGAGCTACTGGAACCAAGATGTGAAACTCCTCAGAAACTGCAGGTTTCCTGTTGCGACTGCTCCCTCCTGCCCTCTGGAAACCAATTTCCCTCTTTCCCTTCCTAAATAATATACCTCAGGTTTACATAGCAAAAAGAAAGGCAGTTCAGTTACTTCAGCCCTGTCTACCTGCCTGTGGCAGGTGACCAGGAGGAGGTGCAGAGACCACAGAGATGGAAACTTAGGCTGTGAAGGGAAATGGCCCTCCGACATACCTGCTGGGCTTCCTCATGGAACAGCTCTTGGACACATCCCTCACTTCTGGCACCGTTCAGGCTGAACATCGTATCCGTCGCCTTGCCTCTGCCGGCCCAACACGCAGCTCAAACGCTACAACAGGCGAGGCTGACCCCAGCAGAAGGTCAGCTGTTCTCCTCGGTCAGATTCCTGTGATGCTGGCTCCTCCGTTGTAGGAGACTCATGATTTTATTGCACTTACTGTGAAAGCAGGAGAGAGAAGACACTGCTGTTGCTTTTAGTCTGCAGAAGCACAAGGCTATCGCCGAGACGGAGCAGAGAGCGGCTTGTAGCAGATGCTGAACAGAGTGACACCAGAGCAAGCGGAAAGCAATACTCCCCCAGCCCCTTCCCTGAGCCTGCCCGCGGCACAGGGTCTATCACCGGTCCTACATTTAATGGCCCTTGGTGGCCTTTTCTGAGTCTATCCACACCCTTGGCAGCCCCAGCATCCAGCAGCACTGGCTCCACAGCTTCAGCGTGTGCTGCCTGGGAGAAGTATTTCCTTTCACTGGTTTTAAACGTGGCGCCTGGAAATTTCACTGCATGCCCCCACGCTCTGGTGACACAGGACACGTGAACTATTTACTTCCCAGCACCGCTGATCTCTTCACAGCCTTGATCACATCCCCTTCAGCCACACCTTCTGCAAACTAGTCCTGCCGACGTAACCTCTCCCTGACAAGCGCCCTCGTTACCCCGCTCTGCCCCTCCTCCAGTACAACGGAGAGATGGAGCTGGAGCAGCTGAAAGCGTCCACCACCACAGACCCACACTCTGCGTTCCTGATGCCCTCAGCCACTGATGTACAGGAGCCCTTCTTCATGGTCATACCCACCCTCGGAGGTACAGCTGTCTTGTCTGCAGTGGCCCAGCTTCAGATTTGTACCTGCCGCTGGCAAGTTCTGGCAGTGGGTCAAGAGTAATTCGGCACCGTGTATGTACCAAGGAAGTGGCATGAGGTTTATTTCAAGGATAACTTAACACATCTTTACAGAAGGGGAAAGCTAGCACAAGCATTCCTCTGCCTCTGAATCGCCGGTTCCTCTCCTCCTTGGGCTGGTTTTCTTGGGAAGATCTCCCTCTACTTGTGGAGAGCTGCTTTTATACCTCTCTCTCCAGCCGGCTGCGAGTCTTACCTTCCCCCCAAATGGGCTTTGATGACCATCAACCCATTGCCCACAGTCTCCCACACCAACTGCCAGCAGAGCCTCGCTGGCTGCTTCTCAGCACAGCTACACCATGGCTAGGTAACCCAGAGGGCTGCAGCCAGAGGGGAGCAAGACGTGCTTCACCACCGTGGAGAGGGCAGTTTGTCTGGATCATTGGCTCTCCTGGGGCCAATGCAGTTTCCTGGCCAGCTGAGCTCACTTGCCTACAAGAATGAACCGTGATCACACAAAGCTGGTACCAACGGCTCGACACTTTACCTGAGACCCAGGCCCAGTTTACCAAGGCACAGCGTAGGAGTCTCTGACTCCTCAAGCTTGCAAGCTATGAAGACAAGAAAACCAACAGAAACGTGCTTTTCCTATTTCACAGGGACAGAGACATACAGAAACTCCTTTGGGTCACTCAGAATTTCTCCATCACAGTTTGAATCCCAGCTCCCAGATCAGCACTTTCACCATCCTGCCTTTATTATTCTACTTTTAAATACCCTATAATAAATGACCAATATTGTCGCTGCTCCACCACGGTGTTTCAGCTGCAGAAGATCTCCTGCAGCTGGGGCACAATGGCCAGCACAGAAGGTTTTTCTTCGCCCTGCCCACGTGGCCAGCTAAGCAGCACCAAAGTCATAAGAGTTCATTGATTCCCTGCTGCTTCCTCCCCTCTTTTTGAAGCAAACAACCCTTCACAATATCACAAATGGCTGCTGTTACGGGGAGATTGGGGCTTCAAGCAGGGCAAAAGCAGCAAGAGCAGATGAACTCGGAAGAAACAAAGCTCATGTCTTTATGCAAATGGCCATAGTAATAAAAAAAAAAAAGGAAAAAAAATACACAACATGAAACTAGACTACAATTGAATAGCCACATTGTCCTAAGACTCCCCACTGCAGCCCTTCCTCGCCAGAGGTTCACTAAGTAAAGGCATCAGTGCAGCCAGCCAAGCTCCTGTCCCTCCCAGCAGCTCCGGCTGGGTGCAGAAGGGGCCGGGAGGCTGCAGCCCTGCAGCCCCCAGCTCCCCGAACCCCCTGCACTGAGGGAGTCCCCGAGGAGGTGGCCCCGACCCCCTGCAGTAGCTCAGGGTGGCTCAAATCGTTCGTTCGGCGCGCCCTGCGCGTGACAGC
This sequence comes from Psophia crepitans, assembly GCA_013399095.1. Taxonomy (NCBI): domain Eukaryota; kingdom Metazoa; phylum Chordata; class Aves; order Gruiformes; family Psophiidae; genus Psophia; species Psophia crepitans. The sequence goes on along the minus strand of VWZZ01004636.1, from coordinate 217,381 downwards.
ACAGGTAGGTTTGAGGCACCCATCTTATCGCCCGAAACTTGCCACATACAGAGAGAAGGGCTCCACGCAGAGATTCCGGACCTGCAGCTCACCTTGCAGGAAACGTCACCCTCCCAGACACGTAAACCGCCTTATCTCACAATTTCCTTCCTGCTTCCCAGCGTTAAAACCCCTCTCCTGCCCAGCGCTCTTCCCGCTTAGCCCCACTCCCGCTCACCTCGGCGTAAGAGCCTCCTCCTCCGCAATCGCAGGAAATGCCTCTCCACCGTCGCTCTTCTGCGGCGTTTCCAACCACCCAACATCCCGTTACTCAGTGCTGCAATTGTTTACATCCCTCCTCAGCCACACGCGGTAACCGAGGTAGACACAGGAAAGGACACCAAGCGCAGAAGCAGGAGCTGAACAAACATGCCAGGACGGACGCCGCACGCGCAGCGGCATCCCGATCCGCGCGACGTGTGCGCGTCTGTGCAGTTTAGGGTCGGAAGTGGGACGCCCTCGGGGCAGGCGCCTTCCTCTCGCCCCGCGCTCAGCACGGTTTCCCCGTGGCTGCGCGGCACAGAGATGTGCTGTGGCGGTATCACCTATGCAGGTCACCCAGCCAGCAGAAGCTTTTTCTGCTGTACGGGCTACTCTGCCAAAAAACCCAAACGGGCACAATTTTCCTGTAATATAAGCGAGTCTCTAACTCGAAAGTTAATTGATATTACTTTTCCTAAGGTTTCTGCCAAAGACACTAACCAGTCCACAAATTAAAGAGTGGTTGTTTTAATCTTTCCATACCATTTAGCACTCGAGAGAGCAGAAGAGCGTTCGCAAACCTCCTCGCAGACACGTTACAAAGGCCCATCTCCCTTTCCCGGGACACTTCTGTATTTAACTACAGACCCAGATTCCTACAGACGAAATTCCCGTGCCCTTCGCATCCTTTCCAAAGCAATAACATTTTATTAGTTGTCACATTAAAGTCACTTCTGAGCTAAGCGCCGCTGCTCGGAGCCGCTCGCCGGCTCGCTGATTTTCCAGGAGAGGTGAACGCGTCCCCAAGCACAACTGCGTGTGGCCCCGCGGCCGCTGACGCCCCCGTCCCCGCCAGGGGAGGCACCTCCAATCCCCCCCCTCAAGGGACCCAGCAGCACTTTAGCTTTAATAAATCCCCTCAACTCCTCTCCAGGCCAAGTTCTTCAGAACACCTAATTTAGGGGACCCCGAGGAAGACGGGAATTACAGGGAAATGAAGCAGCCGTCAGTGCAACGAAGGTAACGTCACGCGCAGGAGTCTGGTCCTGTTGGAGCCCTCCCGGTTACTCATTTACTGCCACAGCCAGGACAATTAACCCACTCCTTTTGTTCTTACACCCCTCTCCGCCGTACTCCCGCTGGGGAACGCGGGAGGTCGGAAACAAGCCCGGGCTCCCCCCTACAGCGTTACTTCCCCGGTGCGGTCAGGCAGCTCCGGGCCTGCTCGGCCGCGGCGCTGCCAACACCTCCGTGCCCCGGCCCCGCTGGGGGCTGCCGGCCCGGCCCGGCCCGGCCCACGCTGCAGGCACCTGCTCGCTCTGCT